>CAUYQG010193896.1:0-16558 GCA_963574415.1 Tarsius wallacei
AAATCAAAATTGGGGTAGGATATGAAGATATTTAGACCTTTTAGAGTCATGTGAGAGTCATCAGGAAAAGCTTCTAGAGAAAAACATGGAGATGGCGAGACTCTGCAGCTAAGACCTAAGGTGTCCCAGGCTTAGGAGAGGAAGGGAGGTGGGATTAATGGTAGTCAATATCTGTCTGGAGATGAGGAGACACCCCTTATCAACAAGGGTGCCTGAACAATGCATATTTGTATACCTAACCCTTAACTGTACCCCACAATTTTAAAATAAAAAATATGTTTAATAGAATAAAAATTTTGAAAAAGCTTTCTGTTATTTTGTTCTGATCTCATTATCTTGGATCCTACTCATTTGGAATGTGCTACAATTCATTCAGAATAGACTGGGGATCAATATTTTGCTAAGCCAAAGTTCTGGCTAGATGTTTTAAGAGAACCCACGCATATAGGAAGCAAAATATTAATTATACAACATGTTTTCAATCCCACTGCAAAATGCTTTAGAGCCTCTGCTTTGCAAAGTTCTGTGCCAGTTTTTAAAACTGGTTATAACTGTACAAAATTGAAGGCAATAACATTGAACTTCATTTGATTCTTGAGAGCATCTGGGATCCAGACAAGGTTAGAGCTGTTGGACAGCATCCTTAGGAATTCTGCTGTTTCCTGTGAGTAGTGGACAGACCCTGAATCAATGCAATCAATAAAGTTCTCCAGAATGAAAAGAAATCAATGAAGTTAGGTGGTCTTTGAACATGACTCTAGATTCTTGGAACCCTCTCTGTCTTGGATTCCACTTCAGAAGCACGACACTACACTTATACCTTCCCAGGAACTTTTAAGACTTTAGCGTACCCGTTCTCAAACCAGGTGTGATAATAATATTTAACAAGCTATATGGCAGGTTTTGCATATTTTAACTTATGTATAAATTAAATCATGTTATACGTTTTCTTGTGTGATTTGTTTTTTGTGCTCAACTGAATGTTTTTCAATACACACACATCAGTGCACATAACTGTCGTTCATTGGTACTTACTACTGAATACTTGTCAGTTTTATACATATATAAGAAAGTATGTATTCATTATGCTGTTTATAGACACTTGGATTGTTTCTTTTTTTCCCCATCATATGCAGCACAACTATGAATAATAGTATTGTTATTTTCTGGTTAAGAAGTTATTTTAGAAGTGCTATCCAATAACACTTACTGCTATGATGGAAGCAGCCTGTATCTGAACTGTCCAAATGCAGTAGCCACTGAAACTGCTTTTGGATGCTGAGTATTTGGAATGTGTCTAGTGCAATTGAGGAACTGAATATTTTATTGTATTCATCTTCATCTTAATTAATTTTAATTTACTTTTCAATAGTCACAAGTGGCTAATAACTGCCATATTAAACAGTGCAGGCTTAGAGTTTCTTTAATAAGAATAAATACCAGAATAGAATTGTATGTTAATAGTCAAGAAAGACTCTAACAATTTTATGTTAATGCCAAATGTTTTTCCCAATTCTATTGCTCACAGTAAGAGTTCTTATTGTTCCACATCCTTGCCAACATTAGTGTTGATTAACTTTGGGGCCTCTAGCTGGGCCTTGGAGGCTGTTCTTCTACTGCTCTTTCCCACTCATTCCTGAGATCTGAAACAGAGCATGTAGATAATCTCCTCAAAAAAGGGCATATTTTGGGCTGGGCAGCCCTGTTTTAAAGTACTATGTTGACTCCCATACTCCATATTAAGTGACTCAGCCCACATAAAACATGCTACCCAGGAGTAAAAAAGTTTATTGAAGGACAGGGAAAGAGACCTATATAAATGCAGCAAAGTTCCAAGTCCACGAATAAGAAGACAATATAATGAAGATGTCAATAATCCCCAAATTGATATGTACATTCAACAAATCTTCAATCACAATCATAACAAGACTTTGAAAAGATTGTTTTGAAATTTATATGTATAAACAAAGGATTAAGAGTAGCTGAGATACTCTTGGAAAAGAATGAAATGGGAGACTTTTCTTACCAATATTAAGATCTATTGAAAATCAGTAATAATAAAAATAGAGTGGTGGTGTTGTAGAAACAGATCAACAGAATAAAAAACAGACTGTGAAAGAACTCAAAAATCATGAAAAATTGATACAGAATAGTTGGCATTGCAAATAACTGGGGAAAAGATAGACAATTTCAAAAATGATCCTAGGATCTTTTATTGGAAAAATTGCCTATTTCACACTTTTTGCAAAAAACAAATCCAGATGGATTAAGGGCTTCACATGAAAGAACAATTTTGAAACTTTGTCTGAGAGAAGTCTTGTGAGGAGGGCTCCTATCACCCTAAGAACTGGTACTTCTTATGCTATCTTCAACCATAGAGGACAACAAGGAGATAAATGATTATTCTATCCCATTTTATCCCAAAAAGAAGAAAAAGACAGATCACATTTAGAAAAGTACACACATTGATACTATCTATCAAATTTCAAAGTAGCAAAATTATTATGATTAACTTTAGAGAAAACGACACCAAGTGTTCCTTGGAAGAGTGAGTTCCCCAATTACATTTCAAATCCAGATTGTTTCACTCTCTCTCTTTTCAGAAACACATTTATAGTGTGGAGTGAGGCAGCTTTTACATGTTACAGATTATATTATCTGTATTTCAAGTAACATATTCATAGTTCTTTTTAGTCTTAAAGTATTAAAGTTTACTTTTTTGTCATCACGTAGTGAGATAGCTTTCTTTTTATTAAATTTTATGTTATCGTAGAGATGTGGGATACAAGTAAGGATTAAGTACACAAGTAGGCTGCATGCGGGTGAAGTTTGGGTCTCCAACTGGCCCTCACTCTCCCTAGTATAAGACCTGGTACTTTTTGCGTTGTTATATCCTCCCTCTCTCTACTTCCTGGCAGTGCCCAGAGACTGCCGATTTCTCCCTTGTGCTAATGTGATTAATGTTCAGGTCCCACTTATGAGTGAGAATATGCGGTATTCGGTTCTCTGTTTCTGTGGTAGATCACCTAAGTATGACATTGTCCAACTCCGTCCAATTTGCGAAGTCCATGTTTTTGTTTCTTTATGGCTGCATTTTTGTTCTTTTTCAGGGCTGTGTTTATTCGTAGTTCTTAAAGCTAACAAAATCTTTTATGCATGTACTTTTTAATTGCAAATGCTAAAAATGAAAGTGCTTACTGACCTAGAATATCCTAGGAGTGGAATCGACTGTCCATCAATGTGCTCTTAGAATCATGAGAGGTGTTTGACAGCTGTGCTAAGCAACAGCACCGAGTGCAACGACAAAGAAGTAAACCCAGCCAGGGCTCTCTGCCACCACACTGAGATAAGTCAAGCCCTTTAATGCCAGAGGCTGCTAAGGGTTTATTCCACACTCCCAGAAGATAAGCTGTCATTCACGCCTCATAGTACACTCAGATCTGGAAAGTAGCTCAGAGAAAAAACTGAGAGATGCGACTAAGTGCAATTATTTCTATGGAGAAAATGAGCACAATACAAATTGTTTGATTTCAGTTCCTTGAGGATCCATTAAGAGTATGTTCCTTAGAATGCTGAGTTTTCCAAGCATGTGAAAGAGGACTAGAAGGGAGAAATAGCCCCAGGGCCCTACACTGAATCACACCATGTGTTTGCGCTGACTGAGTTTCATTGTTGAGTCTGAGATACAAAGGGTTAAATGAATTGCCCCAAGTTCACACAGCCAAGGGAAACTTAGATCCAATGTAAGTTCCTCCCTAATTATCTAAATATGCTTTGCTAGACTTATAGTCCATGTAATTGGACACTGAGAAGTGTATAGGGAATGATATAAACCCAAGGCTACATTATGATTACACACATCAATTGAGTGTATTGGTGGGCCTGTCTGTATTGACTATTAATGGTGGTTTCCCTGAAAGCTGAATGAATCCTTAACGTCTTTAAATATCCTAAGACAGATCCTAGCTCAAGTCTTCTGAACTATTTTCCCAGAAGAACAGGCAAAAAACAAAACAAACAAACAAACAAACAAAAAATGAGTCCCCTTTCTTTCTTTCTTTCTTTCTCTTTCTTTCTATTTCTTCCTTCCTTCCTTCCTTCCTTCTTCCCTCCCTTCCTTCCTTCCTTCCTTTCTTTCTTTCAAGTTGGAGTCTCACTCTTGTCACCCAGGCTGGAGTACAATGGCATGCTCATGGCCAATGCAACCTCGACCTGCTGGGCTTAGGCGATCCCTCTGCCTCAACTTTCCAAGTAGCTGGAACTATAGACATACGCCACTACACCCAGTTAGTTTTTGTGATTTATTGTAGAGATGAGGTCTCACCAAGTTGCCCAGGCTGCTCTCGAACCCCTGGGCTCAGGCAATCCTCTCTCCTCAGCCTCCCAAAGTTCTGAGATTACAGGCTGAGCCACCGTGCCTGGCCAAGTCCCCTTTCTTTTGCTCATTAAGAAAATATGGTTACCTTGTGTGTAGCAGTCAGTGTACCTACACTTTGAAGGAATAATACACATCCACTTTTTGAGTGATCATCACAAGGACCTTGCCTAGAAAGCTGTAAAATCAAGGAAAACCATACTCATGGTATCAAACTTGGAAAGTCACTACTATAATATGATGAATACTTGGAAGAAAAGAAATGTGATTTCATGAAAAAGATTGATCTGAGCCAAATTAGTCTGTGAATGTCAGCATCACAGTCTGAGACTGTAAACTGTATAGAATGTTACAAAAGTAACTCGTTGCTCTCCAGTTTCATGAATCTCTGAGGCAAACCCTATAACTTAGAATTATCAACTCTCAAAGCTGGAAGGAATACCAGAGGTCAGCCCGGCCGGCCTCTGACACTCTGCAAGAAGAGAGAAGGAAGGAGGGAGAAATAACTGGGACCTGCCTTATCAGTGGGCAGCCACTTTTCTGCCTACTTTAGCTTGACAAGTTCAGAAAGTTGCATGTCAGAAGACCTTCTTGGCGAAAGTCTTCCATATCAGGGTGAGAGCCTAAGTGTGTCATGACATCACCATAGCTGAGCATCATACATTTCTTTATGAAATGAGAATCTACATGTGACCTATCTTCCTGAAATACCATGTATAGCACAAAGGGGAAAAGAAACTTGGAACCATGCACCATCTTCAGTTTTAGGTAATGTTGGCAAATCTATTTACAGAAACAACCATACAGGTTTCTAAACAGAAAACTGTTTAGCTCACTTAAAAACTGTTTAGCTCACTTCTGCCTTAAAAGGCTAAGAAAATCTATTTTCCTTTATTCCCTTCAATGGAAAAAGGTCAGGTTACAAGAGTCAAATTCCAATCTAATCATATGAAGTCATAAGACAGCAATTCTGCTTAAGCAATATTTACAAAGCAATGTGAATATATGACTTGAAAATGGCAAAGTAAGTTTTAGATAAGTGCCTTCAATTAAGCTTGTTGTGGTGCAATTTATATTGTGTGGAAGTCCAGGGCACAAACCCCATTTATATGGTCCTTCTCATGCCATCCAAAATTGTTAGTGAATTATCTATCAGAGTTATGTGTTTAGGACTCATTGACTAATTATCCCTAAGGATTTTGTGAAATTGGGATTGATAACATTACCTAAAAGGAACTCTACAGGATAATAACAAAATTATTTAAATAGCCAATCAGACAGCTAAACAGAGAATAGCCAAATTATTGAAAAATTGTAGGACTTGTTTTTTTCAGCAGATTTCTGCAGTCACCTTAATTCTACCACCCTTGTCACACAGCAATCATTGGCTTAGCTAAGATGAAATACTGGAGTGAGCTTTGTAATAAAACAAAATGACCAAACTTGTGATCAAAAGAATTCCAAAATCTGCATCTTCACACTGTTATTCCAGGCACAAGACTGGTCATTCTCTGTTGCATGGTTGACATACTTGTGAGTTGTATCAGCTTCCCTGAGATAAGGCTAGAATGTCTGTCTTCTCAGATACTACGGACAACTTGAGGGCAGGAGCTGTGTTCCATTCATGTACCCTTAGAACCTAGTATAAGACTTGGTACATAGCACGGATTCAGTGAATTATTTTTTTAGAGGTGTGCATTTGTGACGTGGTGCCATCACATATTCATCTACCTTTGGTTTTATAAAGCATAGAAAATTGAGAGAATTGAGCTTAAATGTAATCAAGATAATTTGCACTTCAATTAAGCATATTAATCTTCCTAAGTGTTGCAATCTTCCCCAAAACTGCAGGTGCATTCTAAACCCTAAAAGCACTTGCATTTCTTATCTCTTGCCATCCATCTTCTGCCCCACTGCACATCCATGTACTCTCCTTCCTTGGAGGGTCACCTTTTGAAAACACTGAGGTTCTCTCTATGACTATTTCTCTTTTAGACAGTGTTTGTATTCAGGTAATACTGGCCAGGGTTAGACTTATGAAAAACCTGGTTCTCCAAGCGATTGACAAGACAAGAAAAGTCAGGACACCCTCCATTTAGGAAGACACAAATCCAACAGTCCCTTCCAGAGAGCTTTGAAAGGAACTTCTCTATCTGTACCTCTTCTTTTTTCCTACTGTGCTTACTTTAGAGTTGTCTTTCTTTTTAAATGGTCTGAAGTATTGTCTTAAGGGAAAGAGACAAGCTGCCCTTGGGTTGTAAGACTTGAACCTGCTTGTAACCAAAACAAAAGCATATTTCTTCATTAGGAGACCACATTAGGTTTGGGACAAAATCTTCATAAAAACAAAATGACTTTGCCTGGAACATCCCCCTTCTACATAAATGCTGCTCTCTGGAACTTGTGATGGTGATGTCAGGCAGCTCTGAGAGGAAGCAGGAATCTTGAGCCCAAGCCAGAGACAACTTATCATGGCTAATAATTCATCATTCACCACCACCACTAAAACAAATCTCTATTAAGCACCTACACTGTGTAATGCACAGTGGCACTAGGCTGGCAAGGAAGGGAATGTAATACTAACCTACAAAGGCCACCATTTATTCAGGTACTACTTTGTGCCAGGCACTGGGACCCATACTTTATGTCATTATCTCATCTAATTCTCTCTCAAATCCTATGACCTAGGTGCTATCATCATTTCCATTTTACAGATGAGGATGCTGGTCAAAGGGCTAAGAAGACAAAGATCCAAAATTGACACTAGCTCTGCTTAATTTCAAAACATTGCCATTCAGTTAAACACACTCTGTTTCTCCAAGAGAGGATGGAGTGAGGACATGGTTGGGAGAACACATTTGGGAGAAAGAGGATAAAGCATAAGAAGATCATCTTTGTATGCAATGAGGGGACTGGGAAAAGATAGATGCAGATATATTTACATTTGAAGTGGCAGGAGAAGTTGAGAAACATCATACTTAATATCCTCAGTTTCCTCTGGGAAGTAGAAGGCAAAGTCATTTGATTTTAAAAAATGAGTGCAAGGATGGTGTAGGAATAATAATAGTGATGATAATAATCTTAGTAATAGCAGCATATATTTCGTTACTATGAATCTAAAAATGCACTAATTTATTTACGTGAGCAATCTCTTTTAATTCTCACAGCTCCGTAAAATGAATGCTATTTTGCATGCAAGAAAACTGAGGCTCAAATAAATAAAACAATATGTCCATTGTAGAAAACATACAAAATAGTAGATTTGTAATTTTAGACTGGGAAATCTGACTCCAGAAGCCAAGCTGCTGAGGAGAAAGTGAGAAAGTGAGTAAACTGATTAGGAATATATAAAAACACAACTTTCAATTTGCTTTTCCTTAAAAAAATAAAAATCGAAAAATTGGTGGTTTTTTCCATTTTCCTAAGAGGTGGTTTGGAAAAAATTTTTAGCTTAGCATGTCTGAACTGAAAATGGGACAGTTAGGTCAATATGTCAAGAAGATAAACACACTGAAATTAAGGCTCAAGAGAAAAATTAGGTGTAGAATTTTAATTGTAACAAAATATTATATATACGCATGATTATTAGCTCCAACATTATGACTTAGTGATATAATTAAACACAGATATAAATCCCAACATTATAACATCACTAAGATATATAATTTCTCCCTTATCATTTCTCTAACTTTAGAATCTTAACAGTCTACACAAGTAGGACTAGAATCAGTTCCATAGTTATTAAAGTCAATTGTACTTTGAATTTCAGAAATATTGAAAAAATATTGTAAAGTTCAATCATACAGTAAGTTGTGCCTGAAGAACCACAGGAATGATGGCAAATGTTGCCGCGAGCTGCTCAGTCTGTAAGCTGAACATCTGGTTGAAGAAAATTAATAAATAGCAGGGGAAACATAGCAATTGGTTCCTGTTGCATTTCCTTTGTTACTTGCTACTCTTTTCTTGGCATAGAACTAATGAGAGATCAATTTCTTCACAGAAAGGAGTTCTTTCATTGCTGAATCGTGGCTGTTGAAGATATCAAGTACCAATGCCACCCACAGAAGTGTTAACTGGATTAATAAACAAATCAAGTATTAACCAGTATTTCTCAGGCTTTTTCCACCTTTTCTTCTCCAGGATTCTCAATCAACTCTGTCCCACTATCAGCTAAGTACACAAACTCTCTTGCAGTACACTTATTCTCTCTTTTAAGTAAAATCTTATCTTTTAAATGTATCTTCTTTGTCTTTTATCATGCCCTGATATGCAAATGAGTCAAGCTTTTTTTGTAAACTGCTTACAAAAAGTTTTTAAGTGATTGAATGAACGTAGCAGTTAATTTGTATTTAATGAAAGAGTTTTATTCTTTGGAATAGCTCACTTGGTTTATGCTAGCTAATGTAGCTATTAGGGTATGTTATACAACAGATTGTATACAAACAGATTGACTTCTGGGCACTCATTTACTACTCATTTGTTTGGAACTGAGAGCACATTTTCTCTTTACATCAATATGTTTGTGAATTAGATTCTCAGGCAAGTTCACACAAGTGTATTTAAATCACAATGAGATTGAAGTATACATTATCAACATATTGAATGTAACTAGAAACCAAGAGATTACTGAGAACAAAGCGAGAATATTTGAAACATGCTATGTATCCAACAATGTATTTATAAATTTTAAACATTATAATTGTAAGTGCAATATTTAAATATTATAAATAAAACATATTCTATTCTCTCAAAAAAAGGAGAGAGGAGAAAAACACTATGTTATATAAGAGAAGATCAAATCTCGAAAGCTGTACCTGCAAAAGACAACTACTATAAAGTAAGGTTAAGGAAAAACTGCAGTTAGCAAAACCAGGAAAAACCTAGGTATCTTGCAGTCTGTCCTTTCATGGATATGCAGATGTGAATGAAATGGTTAGAGGCAAGAGAGGTAAAATGAAGGAGAAAGAACATGAGTAATGCACAACCTTGATAATATGGGCTTATGAATAATTTATGTGTCCCTCCCTTTCCTTCTTGCTCTTTTCTTCTCTTTCCTCCTTCCATCCTCCCTCCTTCCCTTCCTATTATACTTTATATAATATTATATTTTATATATATATATGGAAAGAAGCCTTGACTAGTATACTACTCTCGGAAGAGTTCATGCTCATGTCATCTAACCCTCACAGTAATCGGTGAAACAAGCAGGGCAGACAATATTATCCTTTTTATATACAAAGGAAAACCAGAACCCTAAAGGGTGAAATGACTCTTCCCAGATAAAGCCCTTGTCAAATGCCCCTTTCAGAGATCATTAAAACTGAGGCTGAGGTCTAGCAGTTAAACTATGTCTAAACTAAGTGAATGAGGAAATAGCAAGGGATTATTTTCAAAGGGAAACTAAGCTGGGAGCAACAGAACGTTATATTTAGTAGGTTGGTTAGCGGTTTCAATAATTTCAAGTACTTAATGTAGATTTTAATAGTTACAGAATGTTTGCTAGCAGCATTTTAAAAATTGGAATCAATTGTTCTGGCAAAAACTAGGCACGATGATATCCAATCTCTCTCATACAAATTACAGCGAACTCTTCTCTATACTAATCTACAAATATTTCTTAACTTCCTTATATGCTCAAATTAAAAAGATTCCTCCATTTTTCTAGTGAAAGATTTAAAAACAGAGAGATTTTAGGGAATATTGTATATATACCTTTTAAAGAGGTAGCTGAAACAGCCAAATGTTAACTTACATTATTTCATTTAATAAATTTGTTAAACATATATTTTGGCCGGGCTCGGTGGCTCAGCCTGTAATCCCGTGCTTTGGGAGGCCGAGGTGAGTGGATTGCCTAGCCTGCGGGTTCGAGACCCACCTGGGCAACTTGGCGAGACCTCATCCCTACAATAAATCAAAAAATCAGCCGGGCGTGGTGGTGCATGCCTGTAGTTCCAGCTAATTTGAAGGCTGAGGCGGAAGGATCGCCGGAGCCCAGCGGGTCAAGGCTACAGTGGCCGGAAACGTGCCACTGCACTCCAGTCTGGGCAACAGAGTGAGACTCCAACTCAAAAAAAAAACAAAACATTTGTTTTTAAGTTTTATATAAAATAAAACACAAATTTAGAATTTTTTCACTTTCACATTTCTTTAAAATTGCATTTAAACTCTTCAAGTGAATTTCAGTGACTTCACTTACACCATTTTTGAACCATTTAGCACAACTTCTAGATTTCATCATCTTTATTTTTCAGGTTTTGCAACATCAACCTTTCACTGGAAAACTGATCTCAAGCACAAATACAGTATTACCTGTTAGTTTTGTTGGTTGTCCTGAGATCTATATTTGTGACCTATCTAAGGTACGTTGCTTCTTAAGGTGATTATTAAAAGACTTTTAAAAAATAACATTCAGTGGTTGCAACTGGGAAGTCATATCTCCAGGAATAATTATAAAATATAGTAAATGTTGTTGCCTCTTTTTTTTCTTTATCAGTTCAAACAGATGGACCTCAATAAATATCCAGCTGAAGTTTCTGAGGCTGATTTTTTTCCCCAAAAATTACTTCATTAGTCAAAAGAAAGTAATAGACAAAGTAATTGTAATTACAACTTTGCACAGCCTCAATTAGAATTATGATTTTTCCTTTCTGTAGAAGAACTTTGGAAGAAATCTTTACCTTTCACTTGGGCCTATACAATAGCTAATTTATGAAGAGCTTTGTACTCTGACTCCAGGAGAGGGTTTTCCCATTTGTGCTTAACCATTCAATCTCTAACCTTCTCAGGAAATGGGGCTGCCTACATGCAACATTGGAAAGGCTGGAAAACTTTAGGTCATGATGGAAATCTGCTAATGAGATGAGATTTTAACCTGCAAATATACTCCTGTACTTTTGAGACATTACTCTACAAGGCCAGAAAACAGACCTTGCTTCAGTATATGGCAATGACTCTCTCCCTGGTTGCTTTCTGGCAGTGGTGAAAGATTCCACAGAATATCTGTTTGAAATGTTACACATTCATTCATCATCAGAATTTCAGAAGCTTTATTGAGGGCAGTTGACATTTACACCTCTAAATGGGAATTATTTCAGAATGGGCCATGTATGGGGGAAAATGTGGATGATAACGCCTATTCTTGAGAAGGCAGAAATGAGAATCTAAGATTGGAAACTAATTTTAGTTATCCCACACATGCTTACCCCTGTCACACTCCTCTATATCTCTCCTCTCACTGAACGGTTTGCTCATGCAACAGGCAGTGCCTGATAGCATTTATGGGCATCTTCATGATGCTCTTCCCGTAATGCCTTGGAAAAATTTAGCATTGCTCTTTGGTACCAATGACTTGTGAGAACTACTTGTATCATTCCATTGCTCAAAGAGCATTGATAAATAGTTGCAAAAGTTGCCAGCACACATTTATAAGTAAAACTTATAGCATGGTGGATTATATGACAGAAGTTTGGGAAAGAGTATTTGTCACAAGATGGAGTCAAGTGGTTCACTAGTTGACATTTTACCAGTCAGTGACTGTTGCTAGTATAGTCAGAAGTAACCTACCAGGCAGTCATCTCTGCCCAAAGACTGCCTGAATCATAGATGCAGTGGAATTCTGATGGGAATATTTGCTACTGTATTACTCAGAGCAGAGCCAATTCATATTGCATATATCTCTTCTACTGATGTTTTATATTGCTATTCAATTTTCGTGAATTTGTATCTTATCTCCTGACTAGTATGCGTTTGGAAACTAGGCCTTTCTTGGGTCCCATTGAAAAGACAGGAGCTTAATGTGGAAAAGAGATTCTTGTACAACAGGTTGAAGATTCTTGATAAGGATCAGAGATGACTGACCAAAGGAGGATTGGAAAAATGAAGCCCCATTTTTCCAGAACTTCTGGAAACATCAGGTGGAGATAGGACCCAAAGATAGATGTTACAGCAAGACAGAGATTGTTCTGCACCTTTTGGAATACAAAAAAAAAAAATACAGAAAGAATTTTCTTTGTTTTTTGTTTGTTTTTGTTTTTTTTGTTTTTTAGCCTTAACAGTTCCCTTCTCTGCTCTCCTAGATGTGGAATCCTCTAATGTTTATTAAGTGTCATTATATTGTTCATGTGAAACCTTAGGCCTGAAAATGTTTAAAGACTTTTCCCAGGTGGTATGGTCAGTCACTAACATAATTAAGTTTTTTATCCAACTCTCTATGGATCTAGAGTATTTCTACTATATCACATTGGCATCCAACAGCAAATCTCTTCATGACAACTTCCTTGCAACTGCCCTTTCTCTATCAGCTGGTGGTGTGAGCCTGGCGGAAGCTTGATCTGAAACAGATTCTCATTTTTCTATTGCTAACTATGGTTAGAAATTTGGAGACAGTTAACTTCTAATGCAATTCACACCAAAGAATGAATGAGAATAGGTTTGGTCCTCCAGGGAACATGTGTATTTTAAAAGTCAACAACAATTCATTTTGTATATTTGTAGCCCTTTGCCTGTTACAAATCCACTTTCATGCCAGAGCCACATCATAGTAGTAGGATGCTTACTGCATACATGGAAAAGCTGAGATTCCTTTCTCTAGAAAGTGAGTCTTCCTTTCCCCCTAGAAAGAACCAGTAGGTGGCAAAGCTGGGACAAACAATCAGATCATCAGTCACCAAATCCAGGGATTTTTCTACCAATAAATTATCTGAATGAATGGATAAGATGCTTGTCAAGGTACTTTTGATCAGTGTAAGCTATCTCCTTCAAGAATAGGAGATAACCACCTGGCTCTTCTGAAAATGTGATTCCCACCCTCTTGCCCAACCAGTACTGTAAAACTGAAGACTCTGGGCTTCTTTGCTGTCTTAAAGATGTAAGATGATAGTCTGTTTCCTCATCTCCAAAGGGATGGTGCTCTCTGTAAAGTTCATAAATGAGCACATGAGGTGCTGTCAACTTTTAGCTTATTTAAAATTCAGTGTTAGGAAAGGCCAAGTTGAAAAATTAAAGGGAAACAGATATAAAATGTTAGAAAAGAGAAGCAAGACCTTCTAATTCTCTCCACATTCTTCCTCATGACCCTGTCCCTCACTTGCTGCCATGGGAGGATCACACCCTTTCTATCACAGTTCAACCGCCCTGACACGTCCTGGGATCTGCTTCTCCCTCCAGCCTTTCAGCACTCAATATTGGACACACATTCCTTTAGAGCCTGTGGCAGCTGCTGCCTCATGCGACAAGTGGCTGCGCATTGCAGGCGCACACCACAGTCCACCAAAAGCAGTGGAACGGGTTATCTCAGATCAAATTCCTGCAGCAGCAACTTCCTCTCCTTATCAAAGAATCGGGGATTTTTATGAAGGCGGGTGGATATAAGCCCTTCCAGTGCACCAGCTGTCCTAATAAGCATGACTTCTCGGCAGTGCAATCTGGGCGTGAGCTCTCATCTGTTTTAGAAGGGGATACTTCCAAAGAGGGAGACCTGACAAGCAGAGAGCTACTCAGCCATACATTCATTCACCCACAAAGGCAAATTGGATGCTTACATTCACCAGACTCAGCCTGGCACAGTAGAGATGATGAGGGAGACCCAGTCCTTATCCACAAGGAGGGCACACAACGTGATAAATAAACAGAGTGCCGTGGGGATTCTCAGCTGCCTGACTTCAAGAAGACCCAGGGATTATCAGGATTGATTCACAAGAGAGCTGACACTCAACGGGTTAAAAATTTGTCTTGGGATCCTTTATGAATGGGTTGTTCAACCAAGATTAGAGCCCATAGCTCAATACCAGCCCACACTCCCTACTAGCTCCCTTATGAGTCTGAAAGATGAATCACAATGAGAGATTTTCACAGGGTCCTTATTCACAAATTGCTTCTGTCATTTCTGAGTCCAGTCATTGCAGCTTGTTAAAACTGTCTTTGAACAGAGATTATCTACTTAAGAATACCTTTTAGTGCAAAACTTTCCAGCTATCATTCCAGATTTATTCCCTTTAACTCTAAGCCTGTTGAAATAGTCACTTTTAAGAACATTCAAATAACATAGCACTATGGTAGAAGAGCTCTCCTCTCCTTTTTTTTGCAATAAATAAATATGTTCTTCCTAGTCTATGTCCTTCTCTTCCTGAACAATTTAATAACAATTGCCCTACATCCATTAGGTGAGGCACAGCAAAGTATGCCAGAGAAGATAGAGTAACATGGGAATCATGATAGCCCAGGACAGTGCATCAAGAGCTGAACAGACAAGTAGGGTGTTCGTACTATGTGAGGGGTCAAAGGCCAAGGTAAGCAACTAAAGCTTGAGTGAGTGAGGAGGGTATCCACACAGGGGAAAGGGTGTTGGTGGCCATGGGGGGCTAGTTGCATGCAGGATGATTGAGAAAAACAGATAAATATACAAAAGCTAATGGGAGCCAGTGATGACAGCTCATCGCTGTCAGAGATGAGAGTTACAAATATGAAAAGTGAGGAACTAAATTAAAACTAAAAATAAATTCTGGTATTAAATTTAAACTGAAGATATTGGTGTGAGCTATGATTTTCATTGGACATAGATATAGGCAAGAACAATATACAATAAATTGATATCAACATATGTATACATTATGTGTATGTTTATATCTCTGTATTCATTTTTTAAATTTTCATTTTAAAGATGAAAATTATTTTTTCTAAATATGCATGTGTGTATATGGATGCATACATATATTTCTTAGCTCTGTCCACTGAGAAGGTCTGGAGCAGAAGTATACCAATAGTAATGAACACATCTTGAGCCCAGATCTTGGCTTCTGAATACCATTCTCAAGTAAAAGGAATTATTGCTCCTTGAAGTAATGGCTGATTCCAGTAACAGAACAGGGAAATTGCAAGATGAGCCTGACTCATCTTGTTGTACCAACCAATAGGAAGTGCGCAAAGAATAATGAGTCATGTGAAGTAGACACAGAAACCAGTGTGAAATGCTCCCTCTGGCCAAATCAGGGACAGTTTGAGCACCAAGATAAATAATAATAGTAATGAATTACAACCCATTGAATAAAACAGAACATCAAGAGTCTGTGTTGACATAAATAAATAAATTGAATATTTGATGAGAAATGGAATATTTACATAGTTCCCCATGCATCTCTCAACAAAATTCTTAGTAAGTACAAAGGGGGAAAGAGTAGTCATAGTGGGAAATGTTGGCAGAAGCCACCTTAATCAAGTGATCACAGTTAGCATCACCAGTCTTAGAACAAAACAAAATCATGCATCAGCTGATGTAGGGTAACAAGAAGAACACAGCATCAATTCACTGATATTCCTGATAGGGATGAATCCAACTTGAATGATGACCTGAATCCAATCATAAAGGATACATCGACTAAACTGTAAATTTAGGTACATTCCACAAAATGACTGGCTTTACTGGTAATCTTCAAACGTGTTAAGGTTAAAAGTAAAGGGAAGGTTAAAGGAAGTGTTCCAAACTGGAAGGAACTAAGCAGAAATGACAAATAACTCATGATTCTGAACTGAATTCTTTTTCTACAAAGGACATTAATGGGATTGAAGGCCAAACTTGACTGGTGACTTAAGGATTATATGGAAACAATGTACCTGTGTCCATTTCCTGATTGTGTTTGTTGTTTTGTGGTTACCTAGAAAAATGTCATAATTTGGAGGAAATATAAAAAGGAATTCAAAGGAAAGAGGAGGCAGAGCAAGATGACTGAATAGAACCCTCCAGTTATCATTCTCACCATAGGAATACCAAATTTTTTTTTAAATTGTGGGGTACAATTCAGGGTTAGGTATACAAATATTCATTGTGCAAGTACCCTTGTTGATGAGGTGTGCCTCCCTTCTCCAGGCAGATTTTGACTACTGTCAATCCCACCTCCCCACCTCCCACACTCCCGCAGTTTCCCGCTACTGTCATTCCTTTTCTTATGGTATCATGACAGTTGTTCAAGGTCCACTTATGAGTGAGAACATGTGATACTCAGTTCTTTGTTTCTGTGAAAGATCACTCAATATTATAGACTCTAAATTCATCCAGGTTGCTGTGAAGTTCATGATTTTGTTCTTCTTTAAGGCTGCATAATATTCAATTGTGTATATGTACCACATTTTTAAAATCCAGTCCTCTTTGGATGGGCACACGGGTGGCTCCATGTTCTTGCTATTGTGAAC
>CAUYQG010193899.1:0-24648 GCA_963574415.1 Tarsius wallacei
GCCTAATTTATATATTAAACCTTATCATAGGTTGGAGTTAGGGTGTGAGAAAAAGGAGGTACCATCCATGGTTCCAGGCATCCACTAGGGGACTTGAAATGTGCCCTGGCAGATGAAGGGGGACGACTCATTGCATGCTTCTTGGACAGTTTTGCCCTTACAAACTTCAAAAAGCCTCAGGTGTGTATCTACGCCAATTAACTGTTTGCCCGCCCCCACTAATAATAACCTGTGGGCCTGTGAACAGCATTGCAAAAACACGTCTAAATTAAAAGGAGGGGAAAAAAAGGTGTTATTTCCATCCCAATGAAGACAACCCAAAACCATCTTGTGGAGTCAGAGCCAAGTGTGACACTGTCCCACCAGACTTTTTCTTCCACACCTCTGCATGGGCTAAAAAATAATTCTCATAGTGATGGAAGGGCAGAGAGAAAGGAAAGAGGACTAGAAAAAAACATCTTTTTAAATACAAGATATTACTATCCTTCATCTCTGAAGACACTAACACAAAACAAGGATAAAAATGCTGAACGGCCAGACACAATGGCTCACATCTATGATCCCAGCGACTCAGGAGGCCAAGGTGGGAGGATCACTTAAACCCCAGAATTCGAGTCCAGGTCTGGGCAACCTAGCAAGGTCCTGTCTTTAAATTAATTAATTGATTTTAAAAGCACTGAACAAATGTCAGTGTTTCTAGCCTCTACACTACAAACAGAAAAATATTACCAGACCTTAAAAAGGGAGTGGTGCATTGTGAATTCTTTAATACTAGTATGCTACAAATGCAGAAACATCTTGACCAAAGAACCCAGCCCAAGAATGTCAATTCTGTCACCCATAAATATTCACTTTTCTGGTCTGTCATGCATGACATGCAATTTCCAAACAAGTTATTCTACCTAAAACCCACAAGTACAGCACTAAACTCTCCTGGGTCTGGACTCAGCTCTCTAACATAAGGTACAAGAGCCCGGGGTGGATCAGAGGCCAGAGCTTGCCCTGGACATGGACGAGTCACCATTGAGTGCTGGCTCCAAAAGACCCAAGCTTCTCCCTTTACAGATCAGGAGAACACAGAGGCCTCCTCTAAGTCCTCGTATTCTGAGTACAGAAGTGTATTTGGAAGAAAGAGTGGATACTTTTGCACCTGGATTGTGGTTTATAAATGTCATTCTCCACTAAGAGGCAGGACTTCTTGGAGAAATGGCTGATTCCTTATACCAGAACTGATGGAGCCAGGCTGCAGGAGCCAGCACAAGAGTCACACCCCAAGATCCGTGAAGCCAGGCCACAGGGGCCTCGTGAAGGATACCTACCTGGGACTGATGCAGCCAGGCCACAGGGGACCTGTAGTAGGTCCCCACTCAGGATTGATGGAGCCAGGCCACAGGGGCCCTGTGATGGGCCCCCACCTGGGACTGATGGAGACAGTACTATCATTCTGTCTAACTCTAACAGGGGCCCCATGAAAGATGCCCACTGACCAAATGTGAGATAATTTGAGCATAGAGGCAAATACAACAGTAATGGATTATAAACTTTTGAACAAATTAAGAATCCATGAGTCTATTCTGCTAAGTAAACATGTTAATTACTTGTTCTTATATAGAATGCCAACCAACAAATGGAGGAAAGCTGGAATGGAGAGCGTCACCACTGGACACCATTCCAGAAATTAAGAGATCAGGCAGAAATCAACAGATACCAACAATGGCGGGTCACACTTTGGTGAGAATTTAGGTATTTACATAGTAATAAAGTATCTCTCACAAGTTACTTAATTACAACAGGAAAAACAGTAACCTGCTAGGGAGCCCTGCAGATACCACTTAACTGAGATGCTACCACTGAACAAACGATGGGGCACTGGGTGGTCATGTGTCTCCTGAGGGATTCCCTGCTCTGGGACAGTCCCACCCAAGTGCACAACTTGTGATCTACCCAAGGGAAATCAACCAATAATGCTAACGAGAGGAAGAAAAAAAGGAGCTGGCACGTGAGCTTCCAGAGCCGAATGCAATGTGGAGTCCAGGGTTTGCTTTTGCTACACAGGACATCTTAGGACCACCAAGGAAATCTTAGAGCAGAACACAGCACTGCACTGATGTTCATTTCTGAATCTGAACGCGGGACAGTGGTTATGAAAGAGAATGTCTCTTCTTTAAGGACCCTGAAGTGTTGAGGGGTAAAATGACATCACACCTGCAACTTACCCTCCAATTTTTCAGAAAGACAGCATGTGTGTGCACACAGGACAGAAAGAGAAGCTGGAAATCTGGGTGAAGCTTCTGTGAGAATTCTATATACTATTTTTACAACTTTTCTCTAAATCTGAAGTTATGCCCAGAAAGAGCCTGAAAGGAAAAGTGTTCTTGTTTCATCTTTAAGTAGTAGCCACAGGGGTGGTGGGTACTCAGTGGGACTGCCTACTCCAGTACTCAATCTGCAGCAGGGTGGAGTGCAGGTGCCATCACAGAGAGGTCACCCGGAGCTCAGACAGAGCCACCCTGGAGAATGTGGACAATCAGGCTCCGGCAGTGGTTACAGAACATGTAGCTGTAAAAGACAAAGTCTGAGCATCCGCAAAAGGAGCTAAAGCAAGAGCAGGCTGACCCCATTCCCAGCACCACCAGACGACCCCACAGAGGCAACCCTGAGATTTACCACAGGATTCTGTGCAGACCTCCCCAAAGCTGAACACATTGCCATTGCGGTTCAGAGTCATGCGACACAACTTGATTTTTCTAACCTGTTTCAGAAGCACACAGAACTACATGCACCATCCCCTCCGGACTCCACTGCTTTCTCTGCTGGGAAAACTTGCAGGGAAGCGGCTTGATTCTAAATGCTTCCAGCCTTAAAAGCAACAGCCATCTGTGGTATGCTCAGGACAGAAAGCTAGCGCCATGGTGTATATCTGTGAGTTGATGGACTCCATCATCCCACCAACATATGGCCAGCACACACAAAAAAACGCATCAATCAGATGAAACCAGCAAGAGCCACAATTTACACACATTAAAAACTACAGAGCGTCTTCTAAAAGACATTTCAAAATACAAATAAGTTGAATTTTGGCTCAAGTTCCTCTTGAAATTATAAGGAATTTTGTTCATATATAATGCTTAATTTATAATATTTAAATATCTCTTAATAATCTTTAAAAAGCACATCCATTCTTTAAAATATTATCTAAATATTTTGAAAGTGATCGGCACCGTTCCCTCTAGATTCTCTTTCTCCTCCAAGCATAAAAAGCAAAGAACTCACATCATTTATTTTTAGCTTTGATATCAGTATTTCTGCACTGCTTTAAAATACATATAAAACTGAAAATTCATCGATTCCTCTGTTCCCAGATATTTGATGATTTCATATAACCTACTTTAAAATTAACTTTATTTATTTATTTATTTATTGAGTTGTAGTGGCACACTCCCAGCCACCACAGACTCGACCTCTGGGCTCTGGCAATCCTTCAGCCTCAGCCTTCCAAGTAGCTGGAACTACAGGCACGGGCTAACACGCCCAGCTAATTTTTTATTTACTGTAGAGACGAGGTCTCGCCAAGTTGCCTGGGTGGGTCTCAATGTGGGCTCAGGCAATCCACTTGCTTCAGTCTCCCAGCACTTGCTGGGATTACAGGCTGAGACACCAAGCCCGGCCTAAAATTAACTTTAAAGAACACATAAAAATTGAAATAAATCTGATAATGCACACACAATTTCTTAAAACCTACACACCACGTGTAGGCAGAAATGTTTCAAAGCCTGTTTGAGTCAAAGACCTTTATTTAAAGGTAAGATCAGACACACTTATTAATAAAACTCTGCAACAAAGTTAAACCACATATGCACATGAAACCAAGGAAATCAAAAGATCCACTGGTTTTCTGCTATGTAAAAACTGGGGATTGCTGGGCATGGTAGCTCATGCTTGCAATCCCAGCACTTTGAGAAGCCAAGGCAGGAGAACTGCTTGAGCCCCAGAGTTCAAGACCAGCCTGGGCAACATAGCGAGACCTCATTTCTAAAAAAATTAAAAACTAGCTGGGTATGGTAGTGTATGCCTCTAGTCCCAGCTACTCAGGAGGCTGAGGCTAGAGGATTGCCTGAGCCCAGAAGGTAGAGACCGTGGTGAGCCAAGATTGTGCCACTGCACTCCAGCCTGGGCAACAGAGTGAGACTTCAACTCAAAAACAAAAAACAATATGAGTGAGTAAGTAAAAAGAGACTATAAATGAGTAGGCATATTTGGAAAAATCTAATTGTTGAAGATGAGTTAGATAGTAGATTATAAACAGATAAAATGAGGCTAATAAACTGGAAGTTAGAGCTGCCCACAATGTTTGTTTTGAGTCAGGGTCTCACTGTGTCGCCCAGGCTAGAGTGCAGTGATACAATCAATCATGGCTCACCACAGTCTTAACCTCTGAGGCTCAGGCAATCCTTCCCAGTAAAGACAGGCACAGACATATAGTATCATTCTAACTCTGCCACAATGGGAATCTCATGGATGAAACGCAGCTGACAGGAAGAGCAGCTCAGAAACACAGGGACAGAGGTCTCTTGGGCCACACACACGCCATGAGACGCGAGGCCTCTTACTCCTCACGGGCCGTCCATATGCCATAAGATGCAGGACACAGCAGAACATTTTGGAACCTCAGTTTGCTTCCTGTAGTGAGGACAGTTCTCACTTCTACCACACAGGATGAAGCACCATGAAAACATACAATCCCATTACAGACCAAAATGATAACCCAGCGATTAGTGTAACTACTTCCAAATGCAGTATCTTTAGGTTCCTAGAACTTCTCTTTGTTAAGAGGAAGCAATGACATGCACAAATGCTGCTGATGACAACAAGGGTGAAGGCAATTAGAGCAACACAGCCACATGTGCCTGGCTTCTGTTGGTGCTTTTTATACATTCACTCACACCTGCTGTTTACATATGGAGGCTCCATGGGTCCACAGGTCCCATTACCTCTCTCAGCAATGCTCTGCTTCAATAGCCAACACCAAAAAATACAAGGCTCATTCACACACACCCATAGGGGATTCTTCTTTGTTTTGTGACATTCCACATTATAAATAATTTTTTATTTCCTTGTAGATTCTGGATGTTAGGTCTTTTTGTCAGATGCATAATTTGCAAATATTTTTTCCCATTCTGTGGGTTGTCTCTTTACTCTCTTAATGGTTTCTTTTGCTGTGCAAAAGCTTTTCAGTTTGATGAGGTCCCAAATGTCTATCTTAGCTTTTGTAGCATTCACTTTTGGGGTCTTAGTCATGAATTCATTGTCTACGCCAATGTCCAGAAGGGTGTTTCCTATGTTTTCTTCTAGGATTCTTACAGATTTGATGTTTTATGCTTAGGTCCTTGATCCATGCTGAGTTGATTTTTGTATATGGTGATAGGTAGGGGTCTAGTTTCATTCTTTTGCATGTAGTTAGCCAGTTTTCCAAAAACCACTTGCCAAATATGGTGTCCTTTCCCCAATGATTATTATCAGTGACTTTGTCAAAGATGAATTTGTTGAAACCAAAGTAAAAGGAAAAAAAAAACTCATTAAAAAGTGGACAAAGGATATGAACAGACACTTCTCAAAAGATGACATACAAGCAGCCAACAGACTCATGAAAAAATGCTCAGCCTCACTAATCATCAGAGAAAAGCAAATCAAAACTACAATGAGATACCACCTAACTCCAATAAGAATGGCCTTGATTAAGTCAAAAAAACAGATGTTGGCATGGGTGTGGAGAAGAAAGTAATGCTTCTATACTGTTAGTGGGAATGTAAGCTAGTTCAACTACTATGGAAAGCAGTGTGGCGATTTCTAAAAGAACTAAAAATGGATCTTACATACAATCCAACAATACCTCTCCTGAGAATATACGTAGAGGAACATAAATCACTTTAACAAAAAGACATCTGCACATGCATATTTATTGCCGCACTACTCGGAATAGCAAAAACATGGAACCAACCCTGTTGCCCATTGAAAGTAGACTGAATAAAGAAAATGTGGTACATATACATGATGGAGTATCACACAGCCATAAAGCAGAACAAAATCATGGCCTTCGCAGCAACTTGGATGTAGCTGGACACCATCATACTAGGAACTATCACAGAAACAAAGAACTGCATACTACATGTTCTCACTCATAAGCAGGCCCTGAACACTAGTCACATTAGCATAAGGTTGGAATCGGCAGTCACTGGGCACTGCTAGGGAGGAAGAGAGGGGGGAAAGACGTGGGGCACGTGACAACACAATGGGTACCTGGTCCACTATCAGCACCACTCAGACCTGTCCGCTCCCCCACGCAGTCTCCACAGACAAGCTACTATCAAGCAGCCAATGGCAACAGGGTCAAGAGCCCCCTTTGCTAAAGCAAACAGCACCAAGTCCAAATGCTCCACATAATCACTCGGGCTGCTGTGATATCTGTTCTCTGAAAGCTCCAGTTTAATACATCTAATGATATTTCTTCAAAGACACTTCATTCCTTAAAAACAGGTATTTGTATGTGCCCTGGGACAAAATCAAGATGAAGGAACAATGACAGGCAGAAAACCAACATACACACATGCTCAAGTCCCACAGTTGACCCTCCCTAAACATGGATGGGCTTTGCATTCATTGAGTAGTGTTGGACATGAAATCCACATATGCAGACAGCAGACTATTTGGTAAACAAAACCCACACAAAAATGGATCCCCGCAGTTCAAATCGTGTTGTTCAAGGGTCTACTATAAGTTGGCTGGTGAAGACTTATGAGCAAAAACTCACGGGTGGAGACCCATTACTGATGGCTGTAAGTGAACGTGTGGGGGTCCTGACCTGAAGCTCTTGGGGACGCCTGCCAAGCCATCACAAACCTGCACTTCAGGACACTGCTCAGCAGAGCAAATCACCAGTAATGCGTCTCCTCACAAAATTTTCAATGAGAGACTTAACCTAGAAATTGCCAATGCATTCCCCAAAGGTACAGCAGACATTTTGGGGGAGGCCAACACACACAGCCTCAAAAGGTAGGGCAACTCCTGGGGAACTCAACAGTGCAGAGCCATCAGCAACAAACTCATCTGTGGAATTCAACCAGATGAGGCTAGCCAAAGTCATGAAACTAACTTGAAACAAACGATCAGAATCCCCCAAAGAAACAAACAAGTTACTCACCTGCTTAGGCCTCAGTGGTCCTTTCTGTACAGAGAAACAGAATTAAATGCCAGAAGAGGGCTTCAATTTTAGGGTTTTGTACCCAGTGAACACACTAGCACTGAGCTTCACCTCCACAACCACAATGGACTAGCAGACAGTGTGCTAGGAAGTCAGGCCACTCTTCTGATGATGACCAGGGTACCCTCCAGAAGCTATGCAGATGGCTTCTGCGGGGCATGGGGGGCACAACCCTGAACCACCCATCCCGCCCACGAGCATTCAGTGGGCAGGAGTGCACAGCTGCACCAAAAGCCAGGGACCCAGGCTCTGTCTCCAAGTCACATGCTGCCTCTCAGTCTCAGAGGTGGAGCCAGCACATTCCCCTGCTCTGGTCCTTGCTCCTGTAGAGCCAGATGTGCAGTAGATACTCAAAAGAAGCCAGAGTGGCGTGACAGCCATGGGATGAGAAACAGAGGCCACGAAGGGGAGGGTATGAGTGGGTACCACAGAAAGCCACATCCTTCCCAAGGATGTTCTCGCACCCAGCTCACCCCCAGCCCGCTACCGGCAGAATGCTCACCTCTCCCTAGAGTTTTTGTTCCTTTCCAACTCAACAACCAAGGCCACGTAGTCACTCACACACCCACAGTCCACCCATCTCAGAACACAATCCGGGAAAACGTAGAGCACACTGGACAGTTACATGTTCTCACTTTATTAGGGGAAACACAGCCCCTGTGGGGTTAGGACACAAAGCAGACAGCTATGAAGCTGATCACATGGCTACTTATCACCCTGTCACCTCAGCAGAGCACAAAAGCCACCTCTTCCCTAGCCAGGATATAGAACTGCACCAGGTTTTATAAGTGCATTTCACAAAGTTTACAAAACTTTACAAATGTGTGCACACCCAATAGTTTACATTCAATAACAGGTCTGGAGCCTGCCCTATCAGCCCTGCACTCATAGCACCCCGAGTAGCCCTGGTCTACAAAAGTGGAGTTAAAGGGATGGGACACCATCTATCACGGCAAAAAGTATGGAAGCAATTGTTTCCCCAAACAGAGCAACTTCGGACTTTCTCTTTAACTCAAAGCGCCTCCCAGTTGATAAAACCACAGGCGGGGACCATCCAGCTTTGAGTGGCATGGTCCCCAGTCCCCTTCCAATGCTCTCACTGGGCCCAGCCTGGGGGCACCCTGCCACGCCCAGGACCAACCCCCTCCCCGGCTCCGGGACGGCCTCTCCAGACCCAGTATCCCCCAACCCCGACTCCAGACCTCCTCCCTGGGCCCAGGATCCTCCTCCCGGACCCTGGGCGCCCTTCACTGGACCCAAGATCCCTCTCCTCCGGTTCAGGAACCCCTCCCGGACCCAGGGCCCTCCTCGAGGACCCGAGACCCCCCCGCCCCAGGACCCAAGACACCCTCCCGGACCCAAGGACCCTCCCCTCCCAAGACCCAGGAACATCCTTCCCTGAATCCCTCCTACGCGAATCCAGGACGCCCATCCCCGGACCCAGACCGTCCCTCCCCGGGCCCAGGACCCTCCTCCAAGGACCCACCCCCCCCTCCCCGGCCCACTCACCCGGGGGCCAGCAGCTGGCCAGGCGGCGCGCACAGCTCCCGCACCACCCCGGCGCGCTCGGACCGGAGCCTGCGGCAGCCGGCGGAGGCAGCGCGGGAGGGGACTGGGGTCTGCGCTGCGGTCTCGCACACTGCCAGCACCGAGCCGATGCGCACGGCTGCGCCCGCCGCCACCCTCCACTCCAGCAGGCGCAGCGGCGCGGGGCCCGGGCAGCGCACCTCGGCCGCGGCCGGCGGGGCGGGCTCGGCAGGAGGGCGGCCCTCGACTGGAGGCTCCATGGTCCGGGGAGCGCGGGCGGGCAGGCGGGGGCTCGGGGCGTCGGGGCGCGGCGCCCAGCGCGGCGACCCTGCCCAGACGGCGACCCTGCAGCTCGGCTCCGGCACCGGCTTCACCCGCCGCTCGGCCCGCGACGACTTCCTGGAGAGCGTATGACGTCACGACCAGGGGCGGGCCCGACGTACGCCGCGTGCGTGCATGCGTGCGCGCACACTGGAGCGCGTGTGAACACCTGCGCGCTCGTGGTGCCGGGGGACGCTGCTCCTGCGATGCGCGCTGGTACCGTCCTGGAACCGAACCCGTGGGCTCCACGCGAAGAACTGTAAGGACGCCCGTGTGTCCTGGGAGCACGGCGCCGTGGAGCCGCGAGTCCCGTCACGCAGCGCGGGCCGTGTTCCTAGCCCGTTACGCTCGGGAACTACGTGTCCCGGCATGCAACGCGGGTTGCTTCTCTCGGTTCCCGTCGCGCTCTGAGTGTCCCGACGTCACGAAACTACAAGTCCCGGCATGCCGTGCGCTTCCCAGGGGCGGACCCAGAAGGTTCCTTGCTTCCCGGTAGCCCGCCCACCCAAGCCTGTTCGGCCACGCCGCTTCGATTTCGGGCGCCGGCCATCGTCTTCTCCTCGGACCTAGCCCCGTTCCTGACTCCGCAGCGCTCTCGAGCCTGAGCCACGGCTTGGAGGCCGTCGGGGAGCTCCCCGTCCCAGTGTCGCTGTGGGTCGCGTTTACAGGAACGCCCGAGAGCAGCGTGTTCCTCCTAAGAGAGGAAAATCGCTTAGGCGCGCCATCGTGTCAGCCTGAAGTAACGGAACTCCGTAGATAGGAAGAGGTGAGGGTGGGAAGAGGTGAGGGTCGGATGAGGTGATGGCGGGAAGAGGTGAGGGTGTGGTGAGGTAACGGCGGGATGAGGTGAAGGATAGGGTGATGGGATGAGTTGAGGGAGGGGTGAGATTTTCTACAGATGTAAATGTCTCCAAGAGACAGCTTTGCAGGGTCACTTCAAAATATGTCCAAGAAACACATTTGGGGGTAAAGTATTTTTATTTCTCTTAAAGCCTTCTCTCTGTTATGTCATGCTATAACAGATTCGGGTTAGAATTTGGTATCTTATTGCCACAGAGTCTGTTTTGTGTCTCATGGTCTCTATTTTAATGTTAATAGTGGTCAGTTGTGCCTAAACTCCACAATGGAGGGAGTGTAATAAGGTGTGTCCATCATCCTTTCCTGTCATAGCCTGGAATTTAGTTTCAGGTTTCCCTTGGCCTGAGGGGTTTCAGTTGGTTTGGAGGCTTAACATTTTATTATTGGTTTACAACATGTACCCTGATTAGCAGCAGTTACAGATTGATTCTTATTTTTTTGAGTTGGAGTCTCACTCTGTCGCCTCAGCTGGAGTGCAGTGGCACACTCAAGGCCACCGCAGCCTTGACCTGCTGGGCTTAGGCGATCTTTCCGCCTCAGCCTTCCAAGTAGCTGGAACTACAGGCACGCATTATCACGCTCAGCTTATTTTTTAATTTATTGTAGAGACGAGGTCTCACCAAGTTGCACAGGCTGGTCTTGAACCCCTGGGCTTAGAGAGTCCTCTCGCCTTGGCCTCCCAAAGTGCTAGGATTACAGGCTGAGCCACCACGCCCAGCCAGTTTGATTTTAAAGGCAAAAATTGTAAGCAGACCAAAGTCTCACTGCTCATTGCCCAAAAGAGCACTTGAGAGATGAGAGTTGGTAGAAGGAAAAATAGGTTTGATTCAAAAGCTAGCAGCCTGAGGAGTTGACAGACCAATGTCACATAGAGACCACCTCAAGTTTTCAGACTGGTCTGAAGGATGCTTTAGGGAAACTTGGTATGGGAAACATAGAGTTGTAGCACAGGGTGCAGGTCTGTACATCTTGTTCTGGGAACTTATCTTGAGTGCTGGTCCTCCCAGAGGCCTGATTGGTGTTATCTACAGTCAGGTTATGGATTAGCCCTGTTGGAACTTCTCCCAAGCAGAAGGGTCCCGCAGTTAGGACTCCATTCCTGGTCTGTTTCAAGATTAACCTGGAATTCTTAAGCAGCATATGACCAGATAAGCATGGATTGCGGAGGATAGGGAGGAAGGAACAAAGTAAAAGAAAAAAAAAAAAAGTTTAAAAAAAAAGGTAGGTGATAAAAACTATTTCAAAGCAGAATTCTTGGTTACAAAAGGTGTCAGGGAGTGGGCTGATACAAAGTTTTTGTCAGGAATTCTGATTGGTTTACAGAAATAACATTGACTAGTAATTGGCTATACACTATTAAGCTATAGGGGTAGGTTACAGTGTCTAATGTGGCATTGTTAGGTTAATTTATAGCTACTTGTGACAGTAAGAGTAATATATAGCTCAAGGGTGGAAGTGATTTTTGTCTTATTTTAAGGCCTTCTGGGCCTGATAATTTAAAATCACTTGCATTCCTTGGATAAAAGTTCTTTTTTCAAGACCATTTTAAGTTTGTAATCATAACAGTAGCAGAATGGGCATATTATCATTTACCCATTGCCACCTTTTGCTATTTGTGTATTTTCCTGTAACTGTAGATTTTTGTCTATCCGTGCTGCTTTCTTCAGCCCCTGCCCCCATGACTACGAGGGTGAACATGTGGCACTCACCAGGGAATTTATATGGAATTTATAAAAAATGGAAATTGTGGGGAAATTGTGCCAGCAGTGACATAGTTTTTTTTAATTTCTGAGAATCCCATATAAACAGAGCAACCAGATAATAAAAAAAATGCACAGACAATATTTACAATGCAACTACGTAATAAGGAATTCCCATGAACCCCAAATACCAACTGCCAGGACAAGCTATGGTTAAATTAAGTTTAGCCTAAAGCTGATTTCTGACATATTTTAAGTTTGGCTTAAAGGTTTTTCCATACATAGTGAACCGTCACCTAAATGGATGTATAGTAAACAGACTGTCACTCTTTTTACTGGTCACCAAGCTTCAGCCATCAAAGGGAGCCAATTCTTCAAACCTTGTTCAAATAAAGCAAACGCTGAGCTGTTACCAGTTCAGCTATTTCTCTATCCTGGTCTGGGGCTGCCTGATTCTCAAACCATTCTTTACTCAGTGAAACCCTGTAATTTGTCTAAAGTTTTTCCTTTAACACTACCAACAGCCCTTGGTGATATCAGGGTCTATAAGAGGGAAAATAGGGGACAGAAGTCTCCACACTCACTGTGTCAATGAATCTGTCTTAAAGAATGTTGATACATATTATCTCAGTGCCCTCCACAAAAATTGCACTGGAGTTTCTTCCCACCAGCAGGATATGAACTTTGGGTTTAAGAAATAATTATGTAATGGGAAAGACCATGTGTTATCAGTGGCTTGAAATACAGACCTTATTGATGGAATTGATAAATTGATCTAGAAAGAGAGATATAGACATCCATAGGTGATTATGATTTTAACCTGGGTAGATGCCATATAGTCTTGAAATTTGTTCAAATTAGGGAAAATATACAGCAAATCAAATTTAAGATATCTTTAATTGGTATGCCGCCTTTTATTAAAATCAATCCACTATCTTCCAAGTGTCATGAGACAGAAAAAAATATCGGATGGGTTAAAACAGAGTTTTACCTTATTGGAAAGAAAGATAACCATTTTGTGGAAAGTGAGACAACAGTCAGGAAAAATAGCATAAGCCACAACCTCTCAGCCAAAAATTGTAGAAACATGCATTTCAGAGTTCAGAATTTTTCAGATTATAGGAAAGTGATGTGTGCATATACCATTTGGGACATGGGACAGCACCTTCATCAAACACATCAATATTTCTGCAGCAAAATGTAAGTGGAATGAAAAAGGCTACAAGTAGAGCCAGGTCAGATTTTGCTGCTCAAGGAGTTACACAAAATTTTCGAAGCTTAGAACTATGGATTTGGGGAGTACAGATGAGTGATATGGGACTAATATAATCAACTTTATGTAGTAGCCAATCCTCTCCTGAATTCTAGTTTCATCTACTTTCTTTAGAGTGGTTTTGTTGAAACATTGAAGGATTCTGTTGTCAGTTTTCTTTTCATGGGTATGTTTCCTCTAAATTCAACTATGTGATTTAATTAGCAGACAAGGGTCAGTACTAGTGAGGCCAAAACTGAAGAGATTAAGGGGAAAGGTACAGCAGTTGTAGGAGTGAGAATATTGCCTTGGAAAGGTCAGATATCTCCTGGACCTGTGTATCTGTGTGTGAACATCTGCAAATATGACTATGTTTAAGACCCTTTATTTCATAGATCAGCATGTGGCTCTCAGGAAAATCTGTGAAGATCTTTATCTTACACCATATACAAAAAATAACTCAAAATGAGTTAAAGACTAAATGTTGACCTAAAGTTATAAAATTTTTAGAAGAAAATATGGAAAAGACTTATGGCATTGAATTTGACAGTGATTTCTTAGATATGACACCAAATGCATAGACATCCAAAGTAAAAGTAGACAAATGGGACTGTATCAAGCTTATAAGCTCCTATGTTGCAGGGTCATAACAGTGAAAAGGTAACCTATGGAATGAGAAAAACTATTTGCAAATCATCTATTTGTAAGAGGTTGATATCCAGAATATAAAATATAAAATTTTTAGAAGAAAAAGAAATATTCAACTACAATAAAACAAATAACCTAATTTTAACACGAGCAAAAAGGGCTTGGATAGACATTTCTTCAAAGATGATACACAGTTGAGCCTCCACATCCATAGGTTTCACATCTGTGGATTCAACCAAATGGATCAAAAATTTTAGAAAAAAAATTGTGCTGAACATGTACAGACTGTTTTCTTGGCATTATTCTCTAAACAATACAGTATAATAACTACTTACGTTGTATTAGGTATAAAGTATGTGGGAGGATATGCATAGCTTACATGCTAATTCTATACCATATTATATCAGGGTCTCGAGCATCCACAGATTTGGTATCTGTGAGAGGTCCTGGAACCAATTTCCTTCAGATACTGAGGGACATTGTATTTATAAATGACCAACAAGCATATGAAAAGATGCTCAAAATCACTAATCATTGGAAACATGCACATCAAAACCACAATGAGCTATTACTCCTTACTGATTAGGATGGCTACAGGCAAAAAAACAAAACAGTTGTTCGGGGAAATGAGGAGAAATCAGAACCGTTGTGTGATGTTGGTGGGAGTAGGAGATGTTACTGTCACTGTACAAAATGATATGAAAGGTCCTCTGAGTTACCATATGATCTGCTAATCCCACTCCTAGAATTTATCCAAAAGAATTGAAAGCAGTAATCTTTAGGGAGCATCTAAGATATGCTTAGGGTTCAGAAGAGGTGTTTGCACACCCATGTTCACAGCAGCATCATTCACAGTAGCCAAGATGTGGAAGGAACCCAAGTATCCATTGACGGATAGATAAACAAAGTATGGGATGTTACCGAGCTTTAAAAGCAATAAAATTCTGATTCATGCTGCAACGTGTGAACCTTGAAGACATCCTAAGTGAAATAAGCTAGTCACAAAAGACAAATATTGTATCATTCTGTTTCTGTGAGATAGCTAAAGTCAAATTTATAGAAACAAAGCCAAATAGTAGTTATTGGGGACTGCAGAGTGTGGAATGGGGAGTTTCATGGGTATAGAGTTTTTGTTTTGCAACATGAAAAAGTTCTGCAGATCTGTTACATAGTAAGGTGAGTATACTTAATGCTATGGAACTATACAGTTAAAATGTTTAATATGGCATATTTTGTGTTTTTTAAAACCACAATTAAGACAGGCTCGGTGGCTCAGCCTGTAATCCCACGCCTTGGGAGGCTGAGGTGAGTGGATTGCCTGAGCCCGCGGGTTCAAGACCTGCCTGGGCAGGCGAAACCTCATCTCTACAATAAATCAAAAAATTAGCCAGGCGTAGTAGCGCACGCCTGTGGTTCCGGCTACTCGGAAGGCTGAGGTGGAAGGATCGCCGGAGCCCAGCAGGTTGAGGCTGCAGTGGCCGGGAGCGGCCACTGCACTCCAGTCTGGGCGACAGGGTGATATGCCAACTCAAAAAAAAAAAAAAAAACCACAATTAAAGTTTTAAAAGAAAAGGAGAAATATAAGAAGACCTTACTGGAGTGTAATCAGATGATTATTATTCAGCCTTATTTTTAAAAATCACTTTGCAGTATCCTGCTTAAGTTTTGGCATAGTAGAGTAAATGTTACTATTTCTGAATCAAATGATCTGAGAATGTGCTCATTCTTATTTCACAATATAAATGGAATTGTTTGAAAAGCATGGAGATAATGGGAATTGGGTACATGAAAAAAGCAAATCCTAGATCTATTTAGACGCTTCCTAAAGATTACTGCTTGTGATACTTGTTTCTAAAAGTCAGTGGTTTCTAGGCAAAAAAAAGAAAGTGTTAGCCAGTTTTTACTTTTCTTCCTCTTCCTCTTCTTCCTCCTTCCTTCTCTTTTTTTTTTTTGCTTCTCTTTTCTTTGTGATTTGTGAGTTTTCCTAACTTCCCATTCAGGCCAAAATCATGACTAGCTTTAGACTTTGGTGAATCTTAACAGTGAAAATCTATTGACCTTGCCAAGAAACTCTGAAGGTGGTAGATGCTGCTTGTCACTAGGGTAGATGACATTGTGCCAATTGCTGCACCAGTGCATTATAGAGCCTGGTCTCATTTCATCTGCACCATTCTTAATGAAGGCAGCTCCTATTGCTAGCTTATAGATACAGAAGAAAGTGGGACCTGAAGAGGTTAGCTGGGTGCTCAGCTGCACAGCCAAGAGAGGCCAAAACTGTTGTCTTGAATCCAGGTGCCTGACTGCAGGCCCTGCTCCCTTAACCTCCACTAGAGAGCTTTGCTTTCTCAACTGATTAAGGGGCCCTACCCCGGGGCCATCGAAACAAAATTGAACAACTTTTCCAATAAATATGGTTTAACTGAAAAATGTAGAAATTACTACTGCTAGATGAAATATAGGATACATTTGATGGGGTTTTTTGATATTTTATTTTTGTTGTTTTTACAAGAGGACTGGGCAGGAATGGGACCGTGGCTGCTAGGCTGGTCCAACTTCAAGGGCAGATAAGAATGATGACTTGGATTGGGTTCAAGGTAGCAGGAACTGTAACCTACATGTAAAGCACCAAAGGAGCAAGGCAAAAGCTCTGGGTAAGATAGGGCTGGGGCTGGTGAGTGGATGTGGCTCCCTGCTTCCCAGTGTTTCACAGAGGCTTACCCCTCATCCTTGGTCTTGGCAGCCATTTGAAGGAAAATGTTGATCAGAGGAGCAAGGAGGGGTGAACCTCTTGCGTTCCTCCATCCCCATGAGCTCTCATACAAGGCAACAGTTCTGCCACCTAAGGGGCTGCTTCACTCAGGTTCAAGCTCAGGTTTCCGAACTTTGAACTTCAGACTATGCCATGCTGGGGTGACCTCTCGGGCTCTGCACTTGAACTATAGGTCCTTAGCATCCGACTGGCCTATCAGGAAGCAGGGACTCAACACTTGAACCATCTTTGGTTGATATATATATTACATCGCACATGTTGAAACTAAGCAGTGATGTTGCCCCTTATCTGTTCCGGCTTCCTTCCCAGGACCCTTCCTCCCACCCCAGGAAGAGAGCACCATCTCCACCCACTCACCCGGTCACTGGAATCAGAAGCCTGCAACCCTTCCTAGATCTCACTTCCTGTCTCCTAAATCTGGCTCACGGCCTGGCATGTAACAATGTGGATTATGGGAAATAGCAACAGCTCCCACTCAGAGAGTTTGCAATGATCAGTGAGATGTGTACATCCCTGGCTTCCTGGGCTGGTACCTCCCTCTCCCCTGCTTCAGCCCGCACTCAGGCTTTGTGGATGTTGCTGGCCTGCCTGCCTCCTGTTGCTGCAGTTTTGACTCTTGGGTGTTGCCCACAGAAGTTCCTAAGATGCCAGCCTATTGATGTTGTCCTCTCTACTGGTAGAGAGTGAAGTCACTGTTTAAATGGGGTCCGTGGCACCTCCCCAATCTGCCCCTGCATCTCTCTTAGTTGCATCTTTCTCATGGTCACAGACTCTCCCAGAATATGATACAAACATACTGAGATGTTTAGCAGATGCTCTCCCATGATGTCGCTTTTGGGCTTCCTCAGCCTGCCCTCTCTCCTCACTGTTTTTGGTGATTGCTAGTCTACCAAGACCAAGCTCAGGGACTTCCTCACTTCAAGCTCCCCAGGCTCTCTGCCCTAGGTCAGTTCACGTTCTCTTTTATTGCCTGACTGCAGTATAGTTCTGTGTCTCCATCAAGGCTTAAATAAAGTCCTGGTAAATAAGAGCCTGCTTCTTTTTGTTCTCCTTTGGCTTGAATAGCACCTGGCACATATTAGGGACTTCATGAATGAAGATGATGTGGCAGAGATTACTATGATTCTCCCTGATTCATGTTCTCTTTTAGGAACATAGGTAGATGTATTCCCTGGCCTCTTATGCAGTTAGGTGTGGCCAGGTTACTGAGATTAGTCAATGGAACATTAGTAGAAGTGATATGAACCACATCCAGGTCTAGCTCAGAAGAATCTCCTCTGTGCTCCAGCTGGCCAGGGTGGAAGTGCTCCCATAGTATCCTCAGAAGCCATGGAATGAAGATGGCAGATCCTCTACTAATCTGGTTACAGTGCATGTATTCACTCACCCAGGACCTTCATGAGAGTGAAAAATAAGTGTCCATTGCATTGAGCCATCGCATGTTTGGGTCAATTTATTACTGAAGTCTGTCTTCCCCTAAATATTACACTTGATTTATTCCTAAAATGAATTATTGTTTCTTCTTAAATTTATCTGAGAAATAAAAAAAGTATTTGTGAATGGTTGTCTTTTTAAAACAGTAGAAACAGCATCACAAGTCAGACTATTTTTGACCAATTCTGTCTCTAGGTTACTACCATGCACCATATACATTTTCTATTTATATTTTAGGTAAGTCAGTGAACATGTAGTTATCAGTAGAGAAACCTGTAATTCAGAGTAGTAATGCTGTGGTCTTTTTTTTTTTTTTGAGTCCGAGTTCCACTCCATCGCCCAGACTGGAGTGCAGTGGCACGCTTGACCCTCTGGGATCCAACGATCCTTCTGCCTCAGCCTTCCAAGTAGCTGAAACTATAGGCACGCGCTACCACACCCGGCTAATTTGTGATTTTATTGTAGAGACAAGGTCTTGCCAAGTTGCCCGGGTGGGTCTCGAACCCACAGGCTCAGGCAATCCACTCACCTCGGCCTCCCAAAGTGCTGAGCCACTGAGCCCGGTTGTGCTGTGGTCTTAATGATGCTGAAAACTGTTCACTGCTGAGAGGAGATAGTGAATTTGCTGGAAGACATCTTATTTTAATTATTTGTCATCCAGGCTGGAGTACAGTTACACTATCACAGCTCACTGCAGCCTGAGTAGCTGGGACTCCAGGTGTGGACCACCATGCCCAGCTAATTTTTTGTGGGGGGAGGTATAGAGACAAGGCCTCACTATATGGCCTAGGTTGGTCTTTGAACTTCTGGGTTCAAGCAATTCTGCGTTGGCCTACCAAAGTGCTGGGATTACAGGCATGTGCCACCATGCCCAGCAGGAAGACATTTTAGATAAATGATATTGAAGACATTTTTCATTAAGGGTGGCAGCCCTAAGTTAAACACATTTTTTTTTTTTTTGAGGTGGAGTCTCTCGCCCAGGCTGGAGTCAGTGGCACACTCATGGCCACCCCAGGACTGACTTGCCGGGCTCTGGCGAGCCTTCCATCTCAGCCTTCCAAGTAGCCAGAACTATAGGCATGCACTGCCATGCCTGGTTACTTATTTATTGTAGAGAGGAGGTCTCACCAAGTTGCCCGGGCTGGTCTCGAACCTGTGGGCTCAGGCAATCCACTCGCCTTGGCCTCCCAAAGTGCTGGGATTACAGGCTGAACCATCGAGCCCGGCCAGTTAAACACATTTTAAAGTTACTCTTCTGCCTTTTTTCAGTAGAAAGAGATTGATCTGTGTGAACTGAATGAGATTATCCTGGCCATGGCATAAAGAAATAGGACTTGCTAAATAAATTTGGAGCTGAGGCTGGGATAGTGTCTAGTTGTTTAGACAACTATTTATTTGTTGCAACAACTTCTTATTCATCCATAGAGAAAAACATGACTGAGTTTAAATTTATAGGAATTAGACAGCAAGAGGTCCTAGTTTAAGCATAATGATTTAACTCAGTTTTGTCATATATATAAACTGCAAGGATACTCTCTAGATTTGGATTTCCACTTCTGTGATTTTAATTGGAAGGAAGATGTTTGAAATATTTGAAGAGGAAAATATTAACAACTCATGTTTCATTAGAACCTAAATTTTTTATCTTTGACAGCTTTATTACTTTTTAAAAAACTGGAAATATGGAAGACTGTAAACCTAAATCCTTCACAATGTAAACCTGGGGATAATTTTGGTGTATATTCTTTAATTATACTTATATATTTTAATATATACTTACTGAAAGGACAGACCAAGAGTAGGAAGCCATTTTTCATCATGTTCTTAAACCCTGATACAATGATGAGAGAGTAGAAGCTATGCTTTTGGAGAAATGCACACTTTAGGTATAATTAACTTTACCGACTGTCTTTTCATAAACAGACTTCCAGGTATCAGAGGTATGTCATAGTGGCAATCAAGCTTGCCTAGAGTAAAGGGAATTTACAAGGCCTAAGACATCATGCATTGGACAAGGACTGTAAAAAGTCATGAAACTTGTAATTACAAGAGTTATAACCACTCAGAGGGAAAGCGGGTGGGGATTCGATCTTCCAGTAAATTGGGCATTATCTACAGGGAAGCCAAGGATCCCCCTGAAGCTACCCACTGGGAATGCCTAGGAGATAAGGGGAGGCACATCCTCCATTAGGTCTAAGGAATGTCGTTTGGGAAGGTGCAGGAGAATTAGAATCCTTGTCACAGGAATCCTCCTCTAGGGGCTATGATAATGTGGGTGGACATTAATGGGTCTCTGTCACAGGTTCTCCAAGACATCCACAGGTGGTTGATAAGGAAGTCACGGCAGTCACGTGCAACACCTCCAAGAGAAGGATTTAAGCCAGGACTCTGGGGTGCTATGACGCCACACTCACCTAGAGTGTAGGCCCACTCCCTGTCTGTGGGGGGTGAACTGTTCTTAAATAAATCTTTTCTTTTCTCACCTTTTTGTGTATCGCAGTTCTTTGCATCTACTTGGATCTCTGGGTTGCCAGCGCGCACCTCTGGCTTGCCAGCCCCGGCAGTGCTGCGCACCTCGCCTCACCTCTCCACCCTCACCCTGCCGTACCCTAACACTTACATATTTACTTTAAGAGTTTTAAACTTGGGACTTCCAGAACGGCAGTGTGAGGAGCGTGATGAAAACACTCCCCTAGAGAAACACCTATTTAACTGGTCAAAATTAGCAACCCAAATTTCTGGCCACTGACCCAAGGATTTACAGCAAATGAGAAGCATTCAACAATGTCCACGAAACCTGGTGAGAATAACAGAAAGTTGAGGGATCTGAGCTAGCATCTTGTTGTGGAAGAACTATTCCAGCAGACTCACAGCTGGACAGCAGAGTCCATCTCCTGGGCTATTCTGAATTCTGCAGCTGATGAGCATTGGTAGTTCACCTTCCCTATCTCTGTGTAGTAGAAGATCTGTACTGGGTAGATGCCCATTTGTACTGGGCAGCCAGTGATGCCCAGTCCATACCTCCAGCTACTGATCCATGCCACAGATGTGCAGGAGGAAGGGAAGAGGCCAGGGTAATTGTCAAAGACAGGCAATGGCTTTGCCTTGCCCGAGTTGCTCGACTTTATTTGGATCAGACTATGGTACAATTGATGTCTCTGTGTACCAGACAATAATTTAAATATATAGGGGGGAAAAGGGCTCAAGCAAAGGTAATTATGTAGGTAATTATGAAGTTATAATTACACATTTCTTCTCTTATTTGAAAAATTATTGTTACTGCATAAAAGTTTTGTTATTGCAAAACAAAATCTAGAAAACTGTATTGTTGGGCCTATAACACTGTAATATGCTTGGCAATAAGTGTGCAATGGAGGAGGGTGGGAGCAAAGTTGTAGTGAAGTAAAGAAATGACACCAGATGGTAACATGAATCCATAGGAAGAAAGATAGCAAATTAGTAAATTAAAAGGTTAATGCAACAAACTCTGTACATGTTTGCTTTCTTCCCTCAACTTCTTGAAAGATGACTATGTAAAGCAACAACCATAAAAGTAGTATTGGATTTCTAATATATATAAATGTGATGTGAATAGCAATAATGGCACAAAAGAGGGAATGGAATTGCAGCTAATAGCAGTGAACTTTATCTTACTGGAATTCAGTATAAACCTGAAGTAGATTCTGATCATGTAAAATGTATCGTGTAAGCCCCAGAACAACTTTGAAGAAAATAACTAAAAATACCGTTAAAATTATTAAAGGAATTAATATAGTACACTAAAAAAACTAGTTAACACAAAATAAGGCAATAAATGAGGATTATAGAAACAAAAAAAAAGTGAGACATTTAGAATGCAAAAACAAAATGAGGCCAGGCACAATTGCTCATGCTGGTAACCCCAACCCTTTGGGAGGCTGAGGCAGGAGGATTGCTTGAGCCCAGAGGTTTGAGACCAGCCTGGGCAACAAAGTGAGACCTCGTCTCTACAAAAAATTGAAAAATGAGCAAGCATGGTGGCACACACCTGTAGTCTCAGCTACTCAGGAGGTTGAGGTAGAGGGATCACCTGAGCCCAGTGTCACTCACTGCATTCCAGCCTGGAAGACAGAGTCAGACCCTGACTCAAAAAAAAAAAAAAAAAGAAAGAAAGAAAAAAGAAAAGAAATACAATACAATACAAAGTTGTCTTTGCCTTGGCACATGTCTATAAAGCCCTATCTATACCTGAGTTAAAAATGAATGGCGTAGGAAATCAAACATTGATCAGGATACATCAACCATATTCTAAGTACTAATTTTGTTGTATAAATAACTTCTATAGCACAGCCTCCCCCGCCCCCTGCTTTTTTAAAACAAGCACGTATAATTCAAGTTCAGTTGTCCACAAAACTCCTAGACTATTATAGGATTCTGAAATTCCAAGTACAAGAATGGTTTTCCATCTGGAAATTCCACACCTGTCCCCTTGCAGGGATACCTGGAAACCTAATGAGGTTCCAGGTACCAAAAGTGAGCATGAGGGAAAAGTAGGAGAGTGAAAATATAAACTTTTTCACTCTGCATGAACCTGGTTATGTTTAGGTGAGTGAAGGATTCTACTGTGGGCATCAGAGATGTTACCAGGAGGATTCAAAGGTGAAATAAAAGATCTGACAGATGATCTCTGTTACCGACCCTGAAAGTCTGTGACTCCACCACAAAGTGAGATTCCTATTTGCTGTGAAGTGAGGAATTAACTTTCACCATCCACTAATTCTAAAATAGATTCTAACAAGCAAAAACCAAAAAATAGCCACTATTTGTTCCATTTTTTAGTCTTCAATGTTAGTAGGAAGAACTGTTTTATATACTTTGATATAGTATTAAATATAGCTTTATTATTGGCTATAGGTTGATCATTTTGAAGTTGGGTGATGGCACTAGGGATTCATTACACTATTTCTGCTTGAAAATTTCTATAAGAAAAATATTTTTTAAATTACTGTATTAAATGATGATATAAGGGCATCAAAGGAAAAATTGAAACATGTAAAAACTTGTATATCCTCACAACCTAACACTGTTGCTTTTTTGTGTGTATTATCTTCCATTCTGTAACCTCATGTGTATATTTTTTCAAATGATAATGATCTTGTATTTCCAATTTTTTATCTGAAATATATCTTGACAGAATAATTTTTGCATGTATTTGCCAGCATACTTCCGGTTAAAATACTATATAGCTTGGCTACCAACATTAAGTTTTTGACCTTCTGGTCAATATTTGTGATTGACATCAAATTCAAACTATAGCATTTACACAAAAGAAAATGAGAAAGGAATGTAAACATTTTTCTATAAAATATTAACCCGGCCAGGCTTGGTGTCTCAGCCTGTAATCCCAGCATTTTGGGAGGCTGAGGCAAGTGGATTGCCTGAGCCCACGGGTTTGAGACCAGCCCAGGCAACTTGGCGAGACCTTGTCTCTACAATAAATTTTAAAAAAAATTTAGGCATGATAGTGAGTGCCTGTAGTTCCAGCTACTTGGAAGGCTGAGGCGCAAGGGTTCCTGGAGCCCAGCAGGTCGGCACTGGGGTGGCCGTGAGTGTGCCACTGCACTGCAGCCTGGGTGATGGAGTGAGACACAAACTAAAAAAAAAAAAAATTAGCTGGGCATGGTAGTGCGTGCCTGTAGTTCTGGCTACTTGGAAGGTTGAGGTGAAAGGATTGCGGAGTCCAGCAGGTCGACGCTGGGGTGGCTGTGAGCGTGCCACTGCACTCCAGCCTAGATGACAGAGTGAGACTCCAACTCAAAAAATAATAATAATAAATTAAATATTAACCAAACACAAAAGGAGACAGTAATGCAGGAAAGAAGCGGGGGGGCTGTAAAGCATACAGAAACAAATAGCAAAGTGACAATAAGTCCCTCCTTATCAGTAATTACATGTAATTTGGTTAAATTTTCCAATTAAAAGATAGAGATTAGCAAAATGGATAAAAACACACAATTCAACTATGTGCTGTCTACAAGAAAGTCACCTTTGATCCAAAGACATAAATAGGTAAAAAATGAAAGGATGGGAAAATAGTAACCAGGAGAGTAGGGATGGCTATACTTGTGAATATTATTAGACAAGATAGACTTTAAATCAAAAACATTACAAAAGACAAAGAACATTATATATTGATAAAATGTTCAATACAGCAAGAAGATATAATAATATAAACATTTACACACCTAATGAGAGACCCTCAAAATACAGTAAGTCCCCTACATATGATCGAGTTCCATTCCGAGAGCACATTCCTAAGTCCAGTTTGTTCATAAGTTCACCAAAGTTCGCCCTGGTACCCAACTAACACAATTGGCTGTATGGTACTGTATGGTAATAGGTTTATAATACTTTTCACACAAATAATACATAAAAAACAAACAAAAAATAAATAAAACATTTATTTTATTTTATTTTATTTTATTTTTGAGCTGGAGTCTCACTCTATCGCCCAGACTGGAGTGCAGTGCACGCTCCCGGCCACTGCAGCCTCGACCTGCTGGGCTCCACTATCCTTCCACCTCAGCCTCCCAAGTGGCTGGAACTACAGGCGTGTGCTACCACGCCCGGCTGGTATTTTTGATTTATTGTAGAGATGAGTTCTCACCAAGTTGCCCGGGCAAGACTTGTACCCGCGGGCTCAGGCAATCTACTCGCCTCAGCTTCCCAAAGTGCTGGAAGGCTGAGCTACCGAGCCTGGCAAATAAAACATTTTTAATCTTACAGTACAGCATGTGACAATGTACACCAGACATGTGAACTAACTTACGTGATTGGACATGCAAACGCACATTCACATCTTTGAAAGTTTGCAACTTGAAGGTTCGTGTACAGGGGACTT
>CAUYQG010193901.1:0-19753 GCA_963574415.1 Tarsius wallacei
AAAAATTAGCTGGGTGTGGTAGTACGCGCCTATAGTTCCAGCTACTTGGAAGGCTGAGGCGGAAGGATCGCCGGAGCCCAGCAGGTCGAGGCTGCGGTGGCCGGGAGAGGCCACTGCACTCCAGTTTGGGCAACAGGGAGACTCCAACTCAAAAAAAAAAAAAGAAAAGAAAGAAAGAAATGAAGAGAGGAGATTCAAATTAGCTCAATCAGAAATAAAAATGGAGACATTACAACTGATACCATAGGAATACAAAAGATTATCAGAGATTATTATGAACACCTCTATGCAAATAAACTAGACAGTATAGAGAAAAGAGATACATTTTGGAAGCATACAAATCCCAACCTTTAATACGTAATAAATATAAACCCTTAACATAAAAAAAAAAAAAAAAAAAAAGCCATGTTCTTACCTATAAGTGGGAGCTTAATAAAGGAACCCCAGAAACATATAGAAAGGCAAAATTGCCATTAAAGACTCAGAAGGGGGAGGGTGGGAGGAGCGATAAGAATGAAAAATCACCTATTGGCTACAATGTGCACAGGTGGAGGTGAAGGGTACACTTAAGGCCCAGTTCTTTGCCACTATGCAATGCATCCATGTAACCAATAATTATTTGTACCCCAAAGCCAAGGAAATAATTAAAAACAATTGTTTTAATTTTAAAGATGTAGGGTACAATTCAGTATTAGGCATACAAGTGGTCATTGTACAGGTAAAGTTTGGGCCCTGTTTGGTCCCCACTTTGCCTGGTTTGAGATCAGGTACCATTATTTGATGTGCCCGCGCCCTCACCCCAGCAGTGTCCCACTACTGCCAATCTCTTTCTTATAGTATTATGGTACATGTCAAGGGATTTTTTTTAAGTGTATTTTATCGAGCATTTTAATAAAGTTCATCTTATTTATTTATTTATTTATTTATTTATTTATTTTTGAATTGGAGTCTCATTCTGTCGCCCAGACTGAAGTGCGGTGGCCGCTCCCGGCCACCGCAGCCTCGACCTGCTGGGCTCCGACGATCCTTCCGCCTCAGCCTTCCAAGTAGCTGGAATTACAGGCACGCGCTACCACACCCGGCTAATTTTTTGATTTATTGTAGAGATGAGGTTTTGCTTGCCCAGACGGGTCTCGAACCCGCGGGCTCAGGCAATCCACTCACCTCAGCCTCCCAAAGGCGCGGGATTACAGGCTGAGCCACCGAGCCCAGCCTTGCCAATTTTTTCAAATGCATTGTGCTTTTGGTTTTGCATCTAAAAACCCACTGTCAAGCCAAAGATCTCCTAGATTCTCTCCCATGTTATCTTCTAGAAGTACAGTCATTTTTTATTTCACATTTAGGTATGGGAAACATTTTGATTGAGCTTTTGTGAAGGTGTAATCTCTGTGTCTATTTTTACTTATTTTGCATATGAATGACCAATTTTTCCAGTACTATTTGTTGAAAAGACTAACGTTTATGCATTGAATGGCCTCTTTTATTAATCAAAAATCAGTCGATTCTGTTTTTGTCAGTTGGTTTCTGGGTTCTTTATTTTGTTACTTTGTTCTGTTTGTCTACTGCTTTGCCAATACATGCTGTTTTGATTAATATTGCTTCGGATTGTCTTAACTTTGAGTAGTGTCAGTAGGCAAACTTTGTTCTTCTTAAAAGTGTGATGACTATACTGGATCTTTTGTCTTTCCGTATAAACTTTAGAATTAATTTGTTGATACACAAAATGTCCCTTCTTGAGTTTTTAGTTGGGATTGCATTGAATAGATCAAGTTAGGAAGAACTGACATTGTTAGAATGCTATCCTCCACCCATAAATATGAAATCACTCTCCATTTATTTAGAACTTCTTTGGTTTATTTTGTCAGTTTTGTAGTTCTCTCATATAGACCTTATACATATATATACATTCAATTTGTTTTGCATTAATGTTCATGTGTTTTTAATTTCAATTTTCAACTATTTATTGCTGATATGTAGGAAAGCATTTGACTTTTGTATATTAACTTTATATACTGCAGATTTGCTATAATTGCTTACAGGTTTCAGGAGATTTTATCATTGGTGTTATTTTTTAGAAAATTCTACATAAACAATAATGTAATTTGTGCATAAGAACAGTTTTATTTCTTCCTTCCAAATTTGTATACATTCTATATTCTTTTCTTGTCTTAGTACCTTAGCTACAAATTCCAATATGATGTTGAATAGGAGTGGTGAAGAAGGAGGTTCCTTGCTTCATTTCTGATCTTAGTGAAAGCATCTAGTAGGCTTTTTGTAGATTTGTAGATGTTCTTTATCAAATTAAGACAGTTCCTCTCTATTTCTAGTTTGCTGAGTTCTTTTTTTTTTTTTTTTTTTTGGTTAGTTTTTTGTTTTTATCATGAGTGAGTAGTGAATTTTTTCAATTACTTCTTTCTTCATAAATTCATATTATCCTTTTTTTTTTTTTTTTCTTGAGTTGGAGTCTCACTCTGTCACCCAGACTACCGGCCACCGCAGCAGTAGCCTCGACTTGCTGGGCTCCGGCGATACTTCCGCCTCAGCCTTCCGAGTAGCTGGAATTACAGGCATGCGCTACCATGCCCGGCTGATTTTTTGATTTATTGTAGAAATGAGGTCTCGCCAAGTTGCCCAGGCGGGTCTCGAACCTGCGAGCTGAGGCAATCCACTCACCTCAGCCTCCCAAAGCGCGGGATTACAGGCAGAGCCACCGAGCCTGGCTAAATTCATATTATCTTATGATTTTTTTCTTTTTAGTCTCTTTCTCAAATATTTATCATTTACTTGTGATGAGAAAATATATAATCTACTCTCCTAGCAATTTTCTAATGTACAATACATTGTTATTAACTAGAGACACAATGTTGTACATTAGATATCTCAACATGTATAACTGAAATTTTCTGTCCTTTGACCAACATCTTTTGGACCCTCCTCCTTTCCCTAGGTCCCTGGTGACCTTATTCTACTCTCTACTTCTATGAGTTCAACTTTTTTTGATTTTACATATAAGGGAAATCATGTGGCAATTGTCTTTGTGTGTCTGGATTATTTCATTTAACATAATGTCTCTCTGGTTCATTCATGTTATTGCAAATTACAGAATTTTCTTCCTTTTAAATTTTTAAAATTCTAAGTTATTGTGGATACATAGTAACTGTATATATTTATGGAGTACATGTGATATTCTGATAAAAACATAGAATGTGTAATGATAAAATCAAGATAACTGGGGAGTATTTATCACCTTAAGTATTTACCACTCTTTTATGTTGGGGACATTTCAATTCCACTATCTTAGTTATTTTGCAATATATAGTAAACTATAGTTACTCTTTTGTGCTACTGAGTGCTAGATCTTATTCCTTTTATCCAACTATATTTTTGTGCCTAATAACCATGCCCTCTTTATCCTACCCTTACTACTATCTTATACAGCTTCTGGTAACCATCATTCTACTCTCTATTTTCATGAGTTCATTTTTTTTAGTTCCCACATATTAACGACAACATGCAATATTTGTCTTTTTGTGCCTCGATTACTTCACTTAATGTCATGTCTTTCAGTTTCATCCATAAGTTTCCTCCATTTTTTAAGGCTGAATAGCATTCCATTGTATATAGATACCACATTTTCATTATCCATTCAGCCATTGATGGACATGTCTTGGCTACTTCCACAACTTGGCTATTGTGAATAGTGTTGCAATAAACATGGGAGTGCAAATATCTCTTTGACCTACTGATTTTATTTCCTTTGGATATATACCTAGTAGCAGGTTGGGGTTGTTTCAGAATGTGGAAATTCTACTTTTAGTTTTTTGAGGAGCTGCCATGCGTCTTTCCATAATGGATCTACCAATTAACAATTCCCAAATAGTATAAAATGAAGGATTCCCCTTCCTACAAATTCTTGTCAACACTTGTTATCTTTTGACTTTTTGATAATAGCCATTTTAAAGAATGTGACCTGATATCTCATTGTGGTTTCAATTTGCATTTCCCTAATACTAAGTGATATTGATTACTTTTCATATACCTCTTGGCTATTTGTATGTGATCTTTTGAGAAATGTTTATTCAGGCCTTTGGCCTATTTAAAAAATTAGGTTCTTTGATGTTTTGCTATTGAGTTGTTGAGTTCCTTACATACTTTGGATATTAACCCTTAATGAAATCTATAGTTTACAAATATTTTCTTCCATTTTGTAGGTTGTCTTCTCATTCTGTTGTTTTTTGTTTGTTTGTTTGTTTTGGTTTTTTTTGCTGTGCAGATTTTTACTTTGATGCAATTGTATCTATTTTTGCTTTTGTTGCTTGTTTTTCTGAGGTCATATCCATTATTTAGCCTCTTGATGTGATTAATTAATTATTGACTTGGGATGATTGGATAAGCTTTCCGTAATTGGAATAAATCTCAGTTAGTTGTATTTTGCAATTATTTTAAAATACTTTGGTTCCATCTGCTAATGTGTTGTTGAGTACTTTTGCATAGGTGTTTATGAGAGACAGTTTTTTCTTTTTTTCAATGTCTTTGATTCTTTTTGATATTAGAGTCATGTTGGTCTCATAGAATAAGTTAAAATGTGTTCTCACTGCTTTTTTTTTTCTTTCCTGGAAGAGATTACAGACGTGATATCATTTATTCTTTAACTGTGTGCTAGAATTCATTTGTGAAACCACCTGGGTTTGGTGTTTTCTTTTATGAAAGCTCATTAATTAACAATTTTATATCTTTAATATATCTATGGGCTTATTCAGATGGTCCAGTATTTTTTTATTGTAGAGATGTGGGGTACAAGTGATGATTAACTACATAGGTAGGCTGTATGCAGGTGAAATTTGGACTCCCATCTGTCCCACTTTCCCCTGGTAGTGAACCTGGTACCCTTTGTGTTGTCATGTAACCTCCACTGTCCTCACTCCTTCCCTCCCCTAGCAGTGCCCAGTGACTGCTGATCTCCCCCTTTTGTTCATGTGAATATTGTTCAGGACCCACTTATGAGTAAGAACATGCAGTATTCAGTTGTTTCTGTGATAGATCACTTAGTATGATGGTCTCCAACTTTGTCCAATTTGCTATCAAGTCCATGATTTTGTTCTTCTTTATGGCTGTGTAATACTCCATTGCGTATATGTACTACATTTTCTTTATCTAGTCCACTTTTGATGGGTAGTAGAGTTGGTTCCATGTTCTTGCTATTGTGAATAGTACAGCAATAAACAAGTATGTTCAGGTGTCTTTTTGTAGAATGATCTCTCTGGTATATTTCCAGGAAAGGGATTGCTGGATCATGTGGAAGGTTGAATTTTAGTACTTTTAGGAATTGCCACACTGCTTTCCATAGAGGATGAACTAGTTTTCATTCCCTCCAATAGTGAAGAAGCATTCCCTTTTCACTGCACTCCTGTCAGCATATGTTATTCTTTTTCTTACTAATGATAGCTATTATTACCAGTGTTAAGTGGTATCTTATTGTAGTTTTGATTTGCAATTCTCTGATGATTAGTGAGGCTGAGCATTTTTTAATGTATCTATTAGCTGCTTGTATGTCTTCTTCTGATAAATGTCTGTTCATGTCCTTTGCCTACTTTTTAATGATGTGGCTTATTTTTTTTCTTTTTACTTCATTTGAGTTCCTTATAGATACTGGATTTTAAGCCTTTGTCAGATGCATGACCTGCAATGCTTTTGCACAGCAAATAAAACCATTAGAAGAGTAAAAGATAACTCACAGAATGGGAGATGATCCAGTTTTGATTGTGTCTTCAAAGGAATTTGTCCATTTTATTTAAGTTATAAAATGTATGGGCATAGAATTTTTAATAATATTCATTTTTTATTGTTTTGGTGTCTCTATTATTAGTACCCATGCCTGTCTCCTGAGATGAGGAGCAGTTGTGCTCCAGGAGCTGTGTCTAATGAATTACACCTGTATTCTTATTAAGCATCTAGACCTGTCTTAGGTCTTTTAAATGATAAAAACTTGGACTTTGAACTGTTAAGATGATGTCATTTAAATGTACATAATTTACTTTTGAATTTTGATCTGATGCTTTAGTGGGATGAGGCACTTGGGAATTTTGGGATGGGTTGAGAGTATTTTCTAAGTAGGAGGAACATGAGTCATTGTTGGCAAGAGGGTAGGGCAGACTGTGGCTGACACTCCATGGTTTCCATAGTATTAATAATATTTAGGCTTTTTATTCTTCTGTATATCTGTCAGTAGTATTAAATAAAACTCTCTGTTAAAGGCTAGAAAAAGAAGAATATGACATATTCCCTTTACATAACAAAAGGTAAGATCTATATTTCACCAAGATTCATGTGATAGGTAATTTTATAAATATATATTCTGAAAAGATCTCACAAAATGTCAAATATCTAATCCACTACTATTTATGTAGCTTGTATTAAAAATGAACATGAATGGAATGTAAGTATAATTTGTATTTCCATAATTTTTGAAAACATGTTTGGAGACTTGACTTCTAACAATTCACTCTACTTGTTTATGATGATGATATGTGAATCTCAGAAGGCAGTTATTAGATGCATTGCTTCAAAGGGTGGCTAGATCAGATCTACATAAGTAATTTAGGATTAAGTTACCAATCCCATGATTCTATCAGCAAGAGCTGCAATTCACCCACGCCTTTCTGAGAAAGGAGAATGAATATTTTACATTTACCTATTTTTAATACTTCATTATTTGGCCTTTTATGAGTCACATAACCTCACTGTCCTTGATTATTTTATTAAAAATTGAGAACAAATCAAGAGGACATATATGACAATAAGAGAAATACATTAAGATAACATTGATCAATGCATTTTTACATACAAAGTGACTATTTTTTAAATTTGGCAACATCTATTAAAATAGTCTAATTTTGTGATCTGCAAATAGATCAAATTCAAGATCATAATTTCACAACCCAATTTTTATGAATTTCATTTTATAATTTTACCTTGTGAAAGTCATTTATGGATTTCTGTTATAAATTTTCAAAATACTAACTGACCTCATATTTTTAAGAGAGATCTTCTTAACTGCCGAATTGTAAAAGAAAATACTTCCTGTGAGTCTTCTCCAAGTTCTAACTTTTCCAGATGTGTCTGCCCCCAGAAAAATAAATACTAACTACTCGTAGTAAAACTTAGTTATTGAATCACAGTGGTTAATTTATATATAGTCAATTTTAATAATACCCAATGAAATAATGCAAGCCTAATTTTCAGAAAGAATGAGATATTTATCAACCAGGTAGGAAAATTGGATTAATATGGTTCACAGTTATAAATTAAAATTTGGTCATAGTTGTCATTTCCATCCCTAACTTTATTGGCTATCTGTTACCTTGCATACTTGAACCAAGTAAGAATTGGGATCAGTGGGTTTTAAACATGTGCTAAGTCAGCTAACGATATCAAGTATAGAATATTTTTATTAAGGATGTAAAAGCCTAATCCTCTGCCACTCTCACTGTCACATTTGGTAAAGCTCTGTTTTTCATATCCTCTTCCATGATGTCTTTTACATCTATCTCTTCCTTACCTTTTCCCCCATCACCACCTTTGTACAGATTCTTCTGAATGTTTTCTTTACCTCCATACTCTCCAGCCTTAATATAGCCTTTACATTGCTGACTGGATAACCTTACTGGAAAACAACTTTTCACCAACGATTTCATTGCATCTGTGACCAAATATATTGTTTCTGATTCCATTTCTTGCTTATTCCTCCTGAAAATCAATAGTCACTTCTCACAAGATACTATCCATTGTTTGAATGGGGTTTTTTTGTTTGTTTGTTTTTCCTACCTCTGGTGTCTTCTGGACTTTCTAATTTTCTAAATTCAGCCTATAAATCATCTGCTTCTCTCTCAGGTATGTGTTGAAAAGTTCCCTTCTGTCTACAGATAGTCGCTTTTGCTGAAAGCCACGCAGTTTTCTTCCTCCTGGGAGTGGTAATGTGACACAATCCACATTCAATGTTTTTCTTTTTCTTTTTAATGTTTTGTATAAGTTATGCCGCCATTTCTCCAGAGAGTCTGTACTCATCATAACCGAAATTTATGACTTTTTATAGTTGTTTTGGTATATAATCTTCTTTTCTATTTTTTTTTCCTGGTTGACTTTCATCCATAAGTTTACAAACCATTTGCCACTGGCCTCCATAACTGACTATATTTTCTGTATATTTTTCCTCACTTTTTCCCAGATCCATTTTTTTTTGCTTTTTCTGTGAACATTTCTTGTTCTCTACTGTATTTTAGGATAAGTATTATCCTGGTATGTTTTCTTTCTGTGGAGAGTGTTTAGTTTATTTTGTACAGTAAATGCTTATTCCAACAGAAACATATGCAGAGCATATAGTATGTTCATCATCACAAAGTATTTGTTTCCATACAACATATATGTGTGTGTGCATATATATGTATATATATATGCTTATATATATATTTCTGTCTTTTTTCTATAATTCCTGAACACCACAATAGAGTATATTAGTCCTATAACTTGAAGTAAATTGACATCTTTCTTCTTGGCACTCACAGGTGGAACAGTGCCAGCCATTTTTCTAATATACATTAAATTTATTTATAAGATAAAGTATTAAGATGAGGTTCATCTCACTAAATATCAGGCTATTCAATTAATAAAATTGTTATGTCTTCCAAGGATAAATTATAGACACTCAAATTTATTTGAATTAAAACTGTATTTTACAGTAGGTTTTGATGTTTTGAAAAAAGAGAAAAAAAGTAATGAATTTCATAAATGTCACCTGTTACTGGAACTTATCTCTTTGTCAAAATTGCTTTCATAGGTAATAGTTGATGTTTTCCTACTGTGCAATGGTCTTCCTTTGAAAATAATGAACTGTCTATCTTTAAGATATTCTAACTTAGATTTGGTTGACTACCTGCTAAACACTTTGTAGAACATCCAGGGGTGTTTGCCCTAGACCAAAGGTAAGACAACTATAATGCATGGGTCAAATCTGGCCTGCCATTTGCTTTTGTAAGTAAAATTTTATTAGAATACATCCATGCTTATTTATTTAGGTATTGTCTGTGGTTGCCTTCATGCTACAAGGTGCAAGTTGGGTAGTAGCAACAGGAAAATATCAACATATCTACTATTTAGCCCATTGTAAAAATAATTTGATGCTTTGTCTATACTAGTACCTAGATACCCTTTAAAGCCCATCACGACCCAGACGTTTTATAACTGTCTGGCAAAGTAAATTTTTATCATGTTGTCCATATAGACTAAGTGACTGATATAAGATGATGTCCTGAGGAAGTAAGTCCCTTATCATATAAGCTGCATTGGTCACTGAAAATGTCTGCTTTTTAAAGCGCTTTGCTATATGGTCTAAAGTCATAGTAATTGAGAGTACAGTTAACCCTTGGTATCCATGGGCTCTGCACCTGCAGATTTAACCACTTTCATAGATAAAATATCTTAAAAATCAATATAATAATACAAATAAAATATAAAAACATACATACCTTGTATTAAGTATTATGAGTAATGTATCGATGATTTAATGTATGCCAAAGAATGTACATAGGTTATATTCAAATGTTATGTCATTCTATGTTGGAGGCTTGAGTATCCACAGATTTTTGGTATCCATGAAAGGTCCTGGAATCAATCCTTCACAGATACCAAAGTATAATTTATGAAAATCTTTTGAAATTGTATTCACATTATTTTGTTTGTATATGTATATATGCATTTCTGGGAAGAAGTCTCATAGTTATCATAAAATTCCTCATGCAGTTTTTGTGTGATCAGAAAATTAAAAATCACTACTCTATAGGTTTCTTTCTATAAAGGCAAAAACAATAACTCTTTTTACAAATTTGATAAAGCCAATGATGATTTTTTCCATGTTTGATACTTCTGCCTTGTATAGCCTAAATGCTTTTTTCTACCAAATTATCAAACTGTCGGGTGAAAAACTATATGCTGCATGTCATTGTCAGTTATAAAGGGAAGACTTAGTGTTGTTAAAATGCTCATAATATCCAAAGCGATCTATAGAGCCAATACAATTCCTATCAAAATTTCAATGGCATTAATTATTTATAAAATAAAAAAAATCTTAAAACTTATATGGAACCACAAAAAAGAACCCAGATAGCTAAATAAATCTTGAGATGAAAGAAAAAAATCTAGTGGCATCATATTTTTTAATTTCAAAATATGCCACAAAATTAAAGTAATTAAACCGGTATATATTATTGGTATTAAAACAGATATACAGACCAGTAAAACAAAATAGAAAGCCCAGAGCTAAGCCTCAAGTGATTTTCAACAAGGGTGCCAAGAATACACAGGGAAATGACAGTCTCAATAAATGGTGCTGGAAAAACTGAATATTCATATACAAAAGAATGTTATTGGACCTTGTACTATATACAAAAAAAAAGCTCGAAATGGAATAAAGATTTACATATAAGACATGAAACTGTGACATTTCTAGTTGAAAACATATGGAAAAAGCGTCTTGACATTGGGCCTGGCAATGATATCTTGGATATGACTGCAAACACACAAGCAATAAAAGCAAAATTAGACACTTGGGGCTACATTGAACTAACAACCTTCTGCACAGCAAAGAAAACAAGAGAATGAAAAAGCAATCTACAGAATGGGAGAAAAAATTTACAAGCTTTACATCTAAAAAGAGGTTAATATCCAAAATATATAAGGAACTCTTATAAACCAATATTTAAAAAAACAACAACAAATGACCTGATTAAAAGTGAGCAAAGGGTTTGTATAGATATTTCTCCAAAGGAGATATATATAAATGACCAACAGATATATGAAAAGATGTTCAACATCAGTAATCATGAGAGAAATACAAGTAAAAAACACAATGAGCTATCACTTCACACCTGTTCAGATTTATATTATCCAAAAGACAAAATAAAACACGTGTTGGAGACAATGTAGAGAAATTGGAACCCTTGTACATTGTTGGTGGGAAGGTAAAATGATGTAGTCACTATAAAACAAAAGTTCATCAAAATGTTAAAAATAGAAATATAGTATGATCCAACAGTCTCACCTCTAGATACATTTCCCCCAAAATTGAAATCAGTATCTTGAAATGACATCAGTATTCTTATATTAATTGCAGTATTATTAAGAATAGCCAAAGGTACAAATAACCCAAATGGTCATTGACAAATGAATGAATAAAGAAAATGTGATATACATATACAACGGAATATTATTCAGCCTTAAAAGAGAAGGAAACCCTGCCATTTGTGGAAACATGTTTGAGCCTGGATGACATTATGCTAGGTGAAATAAGCCAGGAACAGAAGAACATATAACTGATTCCTCTTATATGATGTGTCTACAATAGTCACACTCATAGCAGATAATATAATGGTGGTTACCAAGTGCTAAGGGCAGAAGAAAATATGGAGTTGCTGTTTAATTGATATAAAGTTTTAGTTATGTGAGATGAATATGTTCTAGAGATCTGCTATACCACAGAGCATTTATAGTTAATACTGTATTGTGCACTTAAAATTTAGTTAATAAGGTATACTGCACGTTAAGTATTCCTATCACACATACCAAAAAAATGACACAAGGAAACTTGAAGGTGATGGATGTGTTTATTACTTTGATTGTGGTGACAGTCTCATGGGTGTATGCATGTGTCCAAACCTGTCAAATTGCATATATTAAATACATGCAGTAATTTTTGTATATCAATAAAAATGTTAAACACAATGAAAAGTAATTACCAACACCATTCTTCTCAGACCTGAAAACAGCAATACAGAAATTAATATGGAAACAAAAAAGACCACAGATAGCCTAAGCGATCCTATGCAAAAGAACAAAAGCAGGAGGTATCACACTTATTTTAAACTTGGCAGTAGCTGGACACTTCCAGGGAAGGGAGGGAGATGGTAGGAATATAACCTCAGTAAGGGTGCCAGATCCTAAATCAGGTGAAGTCCAGATGGAAGTCCAAACTTCACCAGCTTATAAACCACTAATGTACCTTATCTTGACTTGTACCCCACATCTTTACAATAAAATAAAGTAAAAAAATGAAAAGTATCCCTTGAAAGTATAAATTCAAGTAAAATTAGGATATATACATGTGCTTGCCATTTTTATTCTATTGGAGTGTCTAAATTTTTTGTAATTAATTGCATGTGTTACTTTTGTAATAACACGACAGTATATGTTGCTGGCAAGAATAGCGAGGAAAAGGCACCTTTACACACAATTATTCTTTTGAGATTATAAAATGTTGGTACGTTTCTATAACAAAGAAATGAATGTTATATGCTGTTATTTTTTCTTCTTGACCAAGAACAAGTGTGAATACGAAAAAGAACTCAGTGAAAATATTATAATGTCTGATAATCTGCCCTAAAGCAAAGTCATTGGTAATGCAGATTGGTAGGGGAAAATAGTATGTGCTTATCAAAATCTGATTTTTTTCCTCCTGGGCTCACAGCTAGACTACATTTTCTACTCTCCCCATGATCATTTGGAGATATTTGATCAAATTGCAGAATATAGAATGTGAACTCAAGTGATGGGCCTAACATTTAGACTTGGCTCCTAAAACCTCTTATGAGATCTTTCACATACTCTTCTATTTTGATAACATGAATTTCTCTTAGGCTTTAAGAGACAGAGGAGTCATTTAGTAAAAAGCCTTGGTTGTAAATTGACTGATTTACCATAATAATACCATAATATTTCTAGTAAATCTCTTTTATTTTGAAATTGTTCACTATGACAGCCAAACTGTACTGACTACTTCAGGGCTAGACAAGTATACCCGTCAGACTGTGCTGACTTGTGTAATTGCCAAAAAAAGAAATAGGGGGCATGACAGGCCTAGGAAGGCACTCATCTGTCAAAAGTACTGAATCACTTTTTAATAATCACTTGATTGTGAAATTAACAGATTTTAAGATGGCTTTTACTAGTATAATCATTAACATATTCTTTTTCTAAGCCAAAGACCATCTTTTCTCTAAGATATGTTGAACTCGTCCTGTTCACTCCGGCTAACATCCTGGTTACGAAAAGATGTCAAATTTTGGCCAGGCTTGGTGGCTCAGCCTATAATCCCAGCACATTAGGAGGCCGAGGTGAGTGGATTGCCTGAGCCCATGGGTTAGAGACTAGCCCGGGCAACTTGGAGAGATCTCGTCTCTACAATCAATAATAATAAAAAAAATGCTGGGTGTGGTAGTGTGCACCTGTAGTTCTGGCTACTTGGAAGGCTGAGGCAGAAGGACCGCAGGAGCCCAGCAAGTCCATGCTGGGGTGGCCATGGACATGCCACTGCGCTCCAGCCTGGGCAACGGAGTGAGATTTCAACTCAAAAAAAGAAAATATGTCAAATTTTTTTTTTTTTTTGAGTTGAAGTCTCCCTCTGTCGCCCAGACTAGAGTGCAGTGGCCGCTCCCGGCCACCAGAGCCTCGACCTGCTGGGCTCCGGCGATCCTTCCGCCTCAGCCTTCCAGGTAGCTGGAACTACAGGCGCGCGCTACCACGCCCGGCTTATTTTTTGATTTATTGTAGAGACGAGGTCTTGCTTGCCCAGGCGGGTCTCGAACACGCGGGCTCAGGCAATCCACTCACCTCAGCCTCCCAAAGGCGCGGGATTACAGGCTGAGCCACCGAGCCCGGCTATATGTCAAATTTTGTTTGTAAACAGCCGAAGGTAAATCTACACCCAAGATAATACTCATTTATAAGCCTTTCTAGGTTTTAATAACAAGACAAAAATAAATTTAAATTAAAAAAATAAAAAAGCAAAACCACTTCAATGCTCATGGTTCCATAGTCACATCTGAGTTCATTTTCTCCACGGAAGAACTCTTGCTTGAAATACTTAACTAAGTGAGAATAGATTAAAACCTTTCCCCTCATATAACTGTGCCTACTCCTTCAGTAGGCCAAAAGAGAAGTATCCAAGGTCAGAATATATATATATGTATATACACAATGCTTTATTAAAGATAAATAAACTCATAAGAGGAGAAGTAAATGTGTCTGCAGTCCAATAGTGTGTATATGTATGATATGTGTGTGTATGTACAATGTGTGTATACGTGTATATGTGTATGAGAAAGAGATGTATGAGGTTTCTGATCTGTGCTCTGATTTTTTTTTTTTTTCATACTCTGAACCTCAGAGCATATTCACTTTTCTTTAGGAAAAAAAAAAACCTAAAATTGTTTAGGTAAGATTCAGTGTGCCCCTTGTTTTCTAAATAAGATTGTATGCAAATGTGTGTGTGCTCATGTATGTGAGGAGTGCCCATGCATGTGTGGGAACATGCATATGTATTTTGTGTCTACATATGTAAAATATATACCTGTAGTTTGTGTCTAAATCCTGCTAAACAGAAAAAAATCTGAATAGTTTAAAGCTAACAATTGCAAGACTTTAACTTGCTATCCGGAATGGATGGATTGTTATATAAACTATACATATAGCAAGTATCCTTTTAGTCTGCAAAATAATAACTTACTTCAACTGCCATAGAGTTTTTTCTTGTCTCTCCCTTTAAGTGTTCTTTTCTGGGCAATGCAGGCTGCTGCTGCTTTTCTGTTCATATAAGTAGTAAATGCCGAGGCATTGCCTTGGAGTTGGCAGTGCGATCAATCACAGCCTCACCTTGTAGAGGGTCTTCTCCTGCTTGGTGACAGGGCACATATCTTTGGATGCATATTGTTTTGAAAACGTTAGAGGCTGACCTCTAGAATACATTAAACATGTTAATAGTTGTTCTAACATTTTGCTGTGCTTTCTTTCACTTCCCCTCCTCCAAGTAAAACACATCAAATCCACAAAACTACAACAGTCTTAAAACTCAGTCTTGAAGACAAAAAAGGAGGGCTGATTTTGTAATCAAGTGAGAGAAAGCAGTTTCTTTTCTTTATCTCATGGGAACTTTTTGTTGCATTGTGTACCCTTTCCAACTTTCAAGCCTTACCTTCACCACTAAGCCTTTTGTGATCCAATCACACCTAATGATTTTGAATTTCTTGAAAAAAAAGTTTTTCACCTGTAGTGAATTATCTGCCTGTGTATCCACCCTATCATTTTTCTTCCAACCTTCCCGTATCTTCAAGTTGTTGAACAACCATTATTTCTTCAAGTCAGCGTTCAAATGTCACTCTGCTTTGAGAAAGCTTTCTCCAGTCATCAAGCACGGTTAGTTGTTTCCATATTTGTATTTCCACAGTACACAGTAATACCCTTGGTCAATTATAGGTTATCTCATTTTATATCCATTAGTTAATATATTAACCTCTCTCAGATTTCCAGTATTTGTTTTTGCTGCAACTGATCCAGTGCCTGGTATATGATAGTAGTCACCAAATTGACATTGAATACACTCGTATGTACCATATTTTTGCAAATAATCAGCCTGGCTTAGTAGTTTAGATAATGGGTTTGGATTTGGATTGTCCTAGATTCAAGTCCTAGCTCTTCCAAGTATCAGCCTTGTGACCTGAGGCAAGTTATCTCTGTAACCCTGCTTACTCGTATATAAAGCATGGATACCTGCCTAATGGAGTTCTTGAGAGGATTTGATGAGAAAATGGATAGGAGGTACACCATAAAGTGCCTGAGATACATTAAATGTTCATCAAATGGCTTTCTATTTTCTACTCACTTTCTTCCAGCTCTCTCTTAATAAACCCGAACTGCTAGGTAAATGTTATTGGTAGGGAGAGACTTTTTTCCATCAAACACAAGTCCCATTTACATTTAATGAATAGTCACTGTTCCATATGTCCTTCTTGGTCAATGAAAAGATGTAGTATTGCATTTATGTTCCAGCACAGGTAAAAACTGAAATCAATCAGATTTGCCCTTTCTCAGTAATTACAGAACAAAGGAAGGTGTAAGCTACCTAAAATCTTTCACCCCATTTCTTGGTAAATTTCAAAATAAATTGCTACATATTATGTGTAGGAGTATTTTATTCTCAAGAGCTCTTTTGCAGTATTTTTCTTTAGATATGCATATGCCCATAGTCAATTGCAGGTTAAAAGCTTGTATTATTAGAACACTAGGAATCAAAAAGCCAAGTGGAATTATGTTGTTACTTTTCAAAAATTGTGTGATGACTACCTTTTCTTGCTGATAAAACTATAATTACATTTTACAGTCTTCACAATATTACTCAGCAAATTGTATTTTTTTCTATAAACTCTTTGTCCTTGAAAATAGGTTATTACAGCAAAGCAAACTCTAGTTTTCTAAGGCGGATAACTTTCCTGAGATATGCCTTTAGATCTTCACAGGCTGTCTTTGTTCTGTTCTTGTCTACACTTTTCAAAGAGTTAGAAATATCTGCAATGTATTTGACATAGCTACAGCTGCCTTTAGAAAATGTTGCCTACTTATCTGGTTGGTATAAAACAATATCACAAAAATGTTGAGTAGGGCTGTGGGTAAGGAACAGATTGTATACTTAAGAATTCTCCAGTATTCTCTGTCTAATATGGTCTATATTTTATTCTCCCATTCATAATGTAAAATATATTTTAAATCAATAGAAGTTCTATTTAAAGTTTTTATGTATACTTAAAATAGCTCAACTTAACCAAGAATGCAACAAGATTTGAGTGAACTTAAATAGGGCTTCTGCAAAGAAAAGTCAAGGTTTTATTTATGAAGGTATTTATTTATTTATTTATCATTTTGTTTTGAAACATTTTACAACATTTTAGGGGAGATTTTAGCTTTCAGCTGTCATTCTTACAATAATCAGGAAACATGCACACACATAGCTTTTACAAGCAAGCCAAACCAAAGAAGTCATTTGCAGTAATTTACTTTCTCCAAAAAGCAGGAATAAAGGAATGTGGTAAGTCATGACCTCTAATATGAGCTGTAGGATAGCAGGGACCTTACCTACTTTTTCACCACTATTATATATTTAGAACCTAGAACAATGCCTGACATGTATTAATGTTCCAATAAATATTTATTAAATGAATAAATGGACATCTCTCTAATTATATAAGCCATATAAGATCATTACATACAATTTGGAAACTATAGAAATTGTATTGAAGATAAAAAGCACCCAATAATCAGCTACTCAAAAGTGTTATCATATTTCATATATTCCCTTTGCTTTAGTTACATTTTTTAGGCTTCAAGAAAAGTAAACATTAAATCTAGCACAAATAAAGGTTTTAAAAGGTTTCTCCCATGATATCTCTGTCTTTTATGTCTTCCTTTACATTTTTTATGCTTTTGTTTCTTTCTGTAGACTTATTTTCTGTGTTCTGTCACTATCATATGTATTGTCAAAATACCACCCCTACCACTATCTAGTTAAGATATTTTAATTTAAGCTGGCACCATCATTTGACACTCTTCCCAGTGTCCCAGGGAAAACACTCTCTGAGACTTTACAGAGAGAAACTTTGGTAATTGGCAGGTTGATCAACGACTTCCCTCTGAATCAGGTAAACATATTCTTTTTTATTACAATTGACTGGAGGATTATGGATGTCTTGTGGGGTTGTGAGAAACCTAGTTTTACCTCTTCAGCATGAGTTATAGGGCTGTATTTAGGGGACAATTCAGATAGAAGGAGACACGTAATAAGTACTCAATGAATATAAGCTATATGTCATTAGGGACCATGTCTTTTACCTTTTCTGATGCATAGTAGATAATAAATGAGTGATGAATGGACAAGCCAAATAAAAGGCATATAAGTGAGAATTCCTGAAAGCCACTTTTTGCAATATAATAAAGTTCATTGTTACTATGTATATATGTGTGTAAGGAGGTGTGAGAGAGTATGGTACAGAAATATGTGTGTGTTTGTGTGCATATGTGCTTTTTCCTAGTGCAGCTGATGGTACAGTGGCCTGGCACTGATAAAGTATTGGCATGAATTTGTCGCTCTCTCTTAAGACTGTAGCAACCACAGTTCATTTAAAGAATTGCAGTGTGGCATCCAGATAGGTTGCAGGATTTTTTCGCAGAAAAGAATGAGTCAGGAATTTGTTTTTTTTAGTGCAGTAGCCTTTTTTTTAGAAGATTTTATTTATATATCATGAAATATGGCTTGCCTTTTAGAAAATGCTTAGAATATATGCTATAGCCATTTTATCCCACGTGCATTATACTATCTTTAATATGTTTGTTGTTTATGATTTCTTTTAAAAACTTTACATTGAGCTTTTTTTTTTTTTTTTTTTTTTGCAGATAAGTAGCCTTGTTTTTAATTAAGATGAAGGACTTGCAGAGAACCCCGGGGGTACAAAATGGACCCTCAATAAAATACTTATACTTTTGTTACTTGTAAATATTGGGCTTTTGTGACTTTTTTCTATTGGTTTATGAAATTAAAAAGGAAGTAGACTTAAAGATCCATAGGGTTTTGTCTAATTCTGGTACTTGATGACTTAAATCCATGATTATTAGTATCCTCATCAACATTATCAATATTATTAAATATCAACCCCATCTGAACACACATGCACACACAAAAATGGGTTTGAACTTTCAAATAACACTCCTACCTCTTTCTAAAAATGTGGAAATAGTTTTTGTATTACAAATGGATAAATAATATCTTAGATATTATGTTTTAAGTGAAAGTAATAGACAGAAAGTAGGAGTAAATGGAGATTCTCAAAATTATACTTACCACTTACATATTTAAAAATTATTTGTACATATTATTTAAATAGTCTTATGCTAGCATTTTAAAAATCAACTTTTTTTATCATAGTCTAGACAACATTTTAAAAAGAAATCCTTGTCTCTCACTTTGCAGTAGATAATTTCATTTTATTTTCTCCATAAATGGCATCAATTCAAGCAAAGGCCACTCTTCACTTAGGCTTTATAATAGTAATCCATGTTGCCATATTAGCTAAGTTAACTGCTCTTGTGTCTTGCAGAACCTTGTTAACTGTATACGGTTTTCAATTTGTGTGTGAATGATTAATAGTCTCCGTTCAGGATCCACCGTTCATCTTTCTTTTTTATGAATTAAGAAAGATTTATTAAAGGAAAGACACGTTGTGAAGGGCACAATGGGCAGGACAGCAGCAAGAGTGTGTGTTGTCTGCTGTTCATCTTTCTTAAATCCTATTGTAGGTGATCCATTATATAGACAAAACTACTCTATTCCATGGATAGAGTTTATCTTGTAAGATTTTCATTGGCATGTAATTTCCTCCATTTTAAGTTCTGCTCATCTATTAAATGAAGAAAAATCTTTCTGACTTTGAAATAGTCTACTCATGTGATACTTCTGTTCTAATAAAAAGCTTTAAGAACACCTTTCAATTTTTTTTTGCAATTTCAGACTAGAAATATTTCAAATCACATGAAATATTTTAGCTGTATTTATATTTAAGCTGATTTTGTTGGGGGGCTGAATTGAATCGAGTAGATGTCACAGAAACTTTCAACTATACTGTCCATGTCAGAAATAGGAAAATGAAGCCGGGCTCGGTGGCTCAGCCTGTAATCCCGCATCTTTGGGAGGCTGAGGTGAGTGGATTGCCTGAACCCGCGGGTTCGAGACCCGCCTGGGCAAGCAAGACCTCATCTCTACAACAAATCAAAAAATTAGCCGGGCGTGGTAGCGCGCGCCTGTAGTTCCAGCTACTTGGAAGGCTGAGGCGGAAGGATCGCCGGAGCCCAGCAGGTCGAGGCTGCGGTGGCCGGGAGCGGCCACTGC
>CAUYQG010193908.1:0-160784 GCA_963574415.1 Tarsius wallacei
GTGGTAGCGCGTGCCTGTAGTTCCAGCTGCTCGGAAGGCTGAGGCGGAAGGATCGCTAGAGCCCAGCAGGTCGAGGCTGCGGTGGCCGGGAGCGGCCGCTGCACTCCAGTCTGGGCGACAGAGTGAGACTCCAACTCAAAAAAAAAAAAAGAAAGGTTGGTAACATCAAAAGTATAAACATTATAAAACACTTTGAAGACCCATACATTGCTGTTTGGAATTTAAAATTACAAAAGAACTTCGCAAAAAGTTTTGGTAGTTTCCATTAAGTTTAACATATATATATACATTAGATGCATAAGAAATTCTACTCTGAAGTATTTACACAAAACAAATGAAACAAGCATCCATTGAAATATATATATATATATATATATACAAATTCGCAGCACCTATGTATAGAAAAAAGAGAGAATTAAAATAATACACTAGAAAATACATATTCAACACAAAAAAGTATTTATGAAGGGTTAAAAGAAAAAATAATATAAGAAAAATAGAAAGCTAACAGCAAATTAGCAGACATACTTCCTACCTTATTAGTAATTACATTTTGCATAAATGAACTAAACACTCCAATTAAAAGAGGTTGTCAGAATGGATAAATGTATATGACCTAAATATATATTGTCTATAACAGGCACATTTTAGATTTAAAGACACAAATTTGTTGAAAGTAAAAAAAAAAAAAAAAATGAAAGAAACATTATACATGCAAACATTAATCAAAAGAGAGGTGGGGTGGTTATATTAATATCAGACAAAATAGGCTTTAGGACAAATAGTATTACTAGAAATAAGAACATTTTATGATGATAAAAGAATGATCCATCAGGGGAAGATAACAATTATAAATAAATCAATTAAATGTAAGTCCACGGAATATACCATTTCAAGAAAAAATTTTAAGATGATTCACACAATCATCTCAATAGAAACAGTAAAAACATTTGGCAAAATCTAACATCTTTTCATGATGCAAATATTTGACAAATTAGGAGGTAATCTCTTAGCATACTAATGGAAAACCTATGGACATTGATGAAAACTTCACAGCTAACATAATATTTAATAATAAAAGACTGAAAGATTTCATATCAGGAAGAAGACCAAGGTGTCCACTCTAATTACTTGTATTTACATTTTACCGGAAGGTGTATCTGGGGTAATTACGCAAGAAAAATAAATAAAAAGCATTCAGAATAGAAGAGAAGGAGCAACATTATCTTATTCTCAAATTACACGACCTTTTATGTAGAAAATCTTAAGTACTTCACAAATAAATTACTAAAACTAGTAATTGAATTGGTTTAGCAAGGTTAAAAGTTAAAGGGCCAATATGTAAAAATAAATGTTATCTTTGTAGAGCAGCAATGCTACTCTGAAAAATATTAAGAACATAATTTTAATTAAAATAAAATTAATAAATAAAATAGTTATAAATTTAGCAAAAGTCATGAAAGACTTAGATATTGAAAAACTACAAAATACTGTTGAAACAAATTAAAGAAAGCTAAATAAACCAAAACACATTCTGTTTTCATAAACTGAAAGACTTAAATTATTAAGATGGAAACTCTCTCTAAATACATCTACAGATTCAACACAATCACTATCAATATCCCAGCTGCATTTTAAAATATATTTTTTAAAGAAATTGGCAAGCTGATCCTAAAGTTAATATGGAAATACAAAGGCCCCAGAATAGTCATAACAAATTTGAATGGAGAAAGATTTCTTCCCAATTTTAAAGTATACTACAAAGCAATAATAATGAAGACAGTATGCTACTGGCATAAGGATAGATATGTCCATTAATAGAATACATTTGAACTTTCAGAAATAAATTCTCACATCAATAATGACTGATTTTCCATAAGTATGCCGAGATCATTTAATGGAGAAGAAGACTTTTTTCCTACAATCGATGCTGGAAATCTGGATATTTGTAAGCAAAATGATTAAGTGGGACCTCAACCTCATACCATATCTAAACAAGTAACTAAAAATGGATCATACATATACATGTTATAGGTAAAATTATAAAACTCTTAGATGACAATATGCCAATACAAAGCAAAATGATTAAGTAGGACCTCGGTCTCATATCATATACAAAAAAATAACAAAAAATGGATCATACACCTAAATGTAATAGGTAAAATTATAAAACTTTTAGACAAGAATATATAGTACATAATTGTTACCCTGGGTTTGGCAAGTCTTCTTATATATAATATCAAAAGAACATACAACAAAAGAAAAATTAGAAAAATTGTAACTCATCAAAATTAAAATTGTTTATATGTCAAAATATAGTACAAAACAGTGAAAAGATAATCCACAAACAGAAGAGTTATACATTGGTGATTTAATTTATATGAAGTTCTTAGCAGGTACAGCTAATCTATGATTAAAAATAAATAAGAAAAATGGTTTCCTCTGGGAGAGTGATTCAATGAGTATAGATAGACATGTGTGTGTGCATATTTGTCACTCATATACTTTAGCTATATGCACTGAAAAGTCCAGGGCCTAGAAGCTGTGGCATTCAGTAGCAATGAGCACATTTAGCTCAAGATTAGGGTTTCAAAATTTCATTCTCCATTACATGGAACCAGACCTGACTGGAAGAAAATTCTAATTCAAAAACTGGGGCAGGAAAAATACAAGATGAAACTTAAATATCACAGTGCATCAGATAGTAAGGAAATATTCAAAACACAATGAAAATATGTCTTTTTTAGATTAGAAAATATAGTTTATTTAAAAGTAAATTAGAAAGTGAGAGATAGAAAGAGAAGGTTCACCTCCCCAAGGGAGGGGAGGGGGACCAAAGCCAGGAAGCATGACAACAGCCATAGCTTAAAGAGCACATGGTCACACCGGAGTCTAGCAAGGCAATGACACCTTGTTGCTTGTGGCTGAATCCATTTAACCATTCCCTTTGATGGGGGAAGGTCATTAAGGTGATTAGGTGGTAAAATATTTCAAAATGATAAGAATGTGAGCTTGAAGAGGCTTACAGTAACCAGATACGGAGGAATATAAGACAAGATTTAAAATGTAAATAAATCAAGAATTTGATAAAAAATATTTGTAAGTCCCTTGGATTATAATGTAACATGTTTGTAAGTCTTAAATTATATAAAAATAAAAATATATTTTAAAATAGAGTTGAGACGACAGATGATAAATATAATTGTAGGTAAAGGAAATTCAGAAGAAAGAAATTGGCAGGAGAGGATAGTTGTGCACGAGATTTACATTTATTTATTAATTGAATTATTTATTATTCAACTCATTCAACATTGCTTAACATACAATGCTCCAAGTCTTTTTTATAAGTATCCAAATTTTAAAAATATCGAAATGCATAGAACAGTCACTTCCCACTGCCTTCAACCCCTCCTTTATTCCCCATAAAACAATGGAGATTGGCCTTCCAAAAAAAGAAAGTTTGAATTCTAGTGGAAAAGAACCATTAACAACAACAAAAAATCAATGGTTTAGAAGAAAAAATGTGTAGAATTGTTCAACAAATATTTAGGTACTTACAATTAGCCAGAGTTTGTATTAAGTGAGGACTGGCTGTGTGGCATCTCAACTCCCCCACCCATCTGACTTTGGTATGCCAGGCTGATTGGCAAGTCCTTGCCCTCCAGAGGTCAATGCCGAAGACATACCAGGGAGTTTGAGACAGACAGGAGGAGCAGCCAGACTGCAGTCTTTTGAAGTTTCTGACTTTGAGGACAGGTTTAATTAAAGTGAGAAATAATATGGCATTCTAAGGCAGGATCAAAGACCACTGCACAGAACAGAGAAGGGACTGGAGGGAGCAGGTCAAACTTCTCTTTTGAGTTGCCCAGGCAGGCAGACATGTTTCTGGAGAGAGGACAAGATGAGCTACTTTCAAAGGGTAGCAGTGTTTTCTTTTATGGCTATTTTCCCAGAAAGGAGCAGATGCATACAACCACACTGACTTCTTCCTTACTCTGACTTTCACTGAGAGCACTTTCTTTTCAAGCTCTACTTGTGTTGGGAGAAAAGTAGGTAGTGTTTGCTAGAGATATGGTTCTCAGTTTTCCTTCAAGTCAGTATACACATATACACACATAAATGCACACATACATATATGCATACACTTATTCTATTTAGATAAGGTTTGGTTTTGGGTGAAGAAGCTTTGGAACATCATGTCAGAATGGTAACAGACTCAATTTCATCAAAGTATAATATACATGAAGTGTGGCCTAGGTGGTTTTCCCTCTCTATTTATTTCCTTTCCTTTCTTCTTCTTCTTCTTCTTCTTTTTTTTTTTTTTTTTTTTTGGTTTATTTGTTTTTGTTTGTTTTTCTTCTCTCATCTTTCTAGAATCTGGAATGCATTGGTGGTGTGCTTCCTGCTGTCACCACAAAAGCAAAAGCAAACTCATCAAGGCATGAATCAGAGACAGCTCAATCTAAATATGAATTATTAACCAAAGATTCACAGTTAGGCTTCAAGAATTCTGTGAACCCCCTAGAATTGGGTCAAAATGCTGTGTTTATTTGTCTGATAAAAAAACCTATAGCGTACATCTGTGATGGTAATTGAGTGATTGAAAATGGGTTTTGGAGGAGAATGCATGGTTCAAATCACACCTCCACCATTTACCAACTGGGGGGTGACCTTGGGCAGGTGATTTACCAGGTGCCTTGTTCAGTGCCTTCAACTGTAAAATGGGAATAATAGATTTGCTGTGAAGGACTCCATGAGTTAATAAATGGAAAGCAATTAAAAGAGTGCCTAGCAAATAGTAATCTATAAATAAATGTTAGTTTTAATTATATTTTCATTTTATAAATGTCTCATAGGGATCCAAGACTAATAAATAGTTAAGAGTCACTGATGTGAACAGAAAGATAATTCATTCACTCCCCAAATGTGCCTTCGGTTTCTAATAGATACAAGGACTGAGATTGAGAAAAGAACTTGTGCATTTCCTTTAAAGCATGTTTCTGTCCATCATTCCATTTTATTCCAAAAATCTCTGGAGAGGTGGTAGCATTTAACCCAGTTAAAGAAAAGTAGTGTCACAGGACAATGCATTGACTTCCTTTTGTCCTGGCAACCTGCTAGTTATGGCAAAGACCTGGGGTTTTTTTCCTCCCTGCAAAAGACTTGGATGGTATCACTTGACTCTAAAGATAGCCAAAGAGACTCCTTCTAACATACAAATTTAAGAAGGGAATGAAAAGTTATTAATAAGAAAAATAGGTCAGTTATAAAGCACTTTTTAATGTATCTATTATAGGTTAACCTCTCTTGAGGGTGGTATGAGATATACCCTGAAAAGAGATCTCTAGATTATTCTAGTTATGTCAACACTGTCACATCACACATATATGCACATACACACTTGCACGTATATACACACCCATGCATTTATACATGCACACGTTCACTTTCATACACATGCTCACACATATACGCACATATATCAACACATTCTCTTACACATATAATTGACAATTGGTAAAGAGAATTAAAACTGGTTGAATTTCAGTAAAGTCACAATTAGATTGCTGAGGACATTTTCTATAGATAAAAAAGACTCTCTGTTTTCTAGCCTGATGGAGTCCTCTTGAAATCCAGTTGGCTCCCAGGTATAGAGTTAGCAGATGAGATGGAGAGATAAAAGGGGCCATGAGAGGTACTAATTCATCTGTTGTCCATTTCAGATAATTCATATTGTCAGCTATCCAAAAATCAAGGAAAAAGAAGAAATGAAGAAAGAAAGAAAAGGAAGGGGAAATAGGAAGAAAAGAAGAGAAGGAAGAAAAGGTGGGGAGTTGAAGAAGATGGGAAAAAAGAAGGAGAGGAAAATAGGGAAAGCACAAAGAAACAGGTAAAGAAGGGTGAGAAAATATATATAAATCTTAATTTACTACAAAACAAAAACGTGTCCTTTATGTAAGAAAGTCTAGGCAAAATTAGAAAGGGCTAGAAAGTGAGTGAGAAGGTGTAGAGTTTTTGTTTATTTGAATTAATAGTTGGTTCTTTGGTTTAGAACCATCTTTTGTTTCAGGCAGGTCCATAGTGCTTCTAGAAAGCTCTGATCCTGGCTCTGGTCAAGTGGGGCCAGTAAGCCAATTATGTTCTCCCTGATTCTCCTCCCTTTCTCCTTGTTCCACTTCCCATGACACTCTTCATTCTTTTCACCACAGACCCCTGCAGATCCGTTCACCTCATCTTCCTGAACACTCAGGTTAGTACCCATGCTCTCTGAGTCCACCTCAAGGAATGCACTTTGCAAAAACAAAGAGCAACAGCAGTGCTCACCAGGGCTGAGGGGAATCTCCCCTCCCAGTCTGCTCCAGCAGTGATTTTACTGCTGGTCAGGGATGCATCTCTGCCCCCAACTCACAGTTTTTGCATTCTCCAAGGGACTCTGTGTTTCTAGTATGTTTGGATGGTGCTGGGACACAGGGGTATCTCAATCCTCACAGCAGGATGCTGGGCATTTCTTCACATTAGGAAACAAAGCCTGGTTAGTCTAGCCTTTGGGAAGGCTGGAACCCAGAACGGGCATGAGGGCTTCAGGTGGAGTGGAAGAAAGGCTTGACTAGAAAGAAGAGTCACTGTGCAGATTCAACCACCAACTGAGGGGTATGACCCTGGCAAGGGCCAGGCTTGTCTTCTTCCATGTTTCAGCTTCCTTATGGTTATCATAGGAGCTCCTGTGGCCTCTTCCCACATAGGTTCTGTAGGTAGCATGGACAGGTGTGATCACCTGTTCAATGAAACTTTAAAAGAAAGAGGAGTTAAGGATCTCATAGAGATAACCCAAGTAATGCCACTTTCTTGCTTTGTTTCTCACTCTCTACTTTATTCCTTATTTTTGAGCCAATCTTTTTTTCCCTAGCATTTGTTTTTATGAAGAACTAGACTAGAAAGTGTACTAGACACAGAAAAAGCATTGAAAGTTGAAATATACATGAGTATCTTTAAGTCTGAAACCATGGATGGAGCCAGGAAATACATTCCGTTAAGGAGGATTTGAAGGCCTATGGAGAAGGCCTGGGCAGCCTAGGGAAATTGGGACATAAGCGACCGTAAAATATGATGTTATTATGTCTATTTCAGTTTTATCTCTGCCTTGGTCTTCTGAGTTACCAGTCTAGAAAATATTTTCTGTCTATGTTACATAATGAGTTGTTGACCAAGTTCAGTGTATTTGAATTTGAAACATGTATAAATCTGTAGAATTACACCCATCGTAGTGGAGACACAGCAATGGCCAGTATGCACATGTGGCTCTTCTGAGACAGTAGGCTTAACAGAATAGTCCCAACCACATTTATTTTCCTACAAGAAGTTATCTCCAAGTCTTTACAGATAGTGCCATACTAGTATTTGCTTTCACAATGGAACACCATCCAAATCTTCTATATACAATATTTTCTTAAATGAGTTTAACAACATGGCCAACATGACACAGTAGCTCTAAAAATGGTCAAAATGATCTAGAACATCACAAACCCAATGAGAAGATTGTGTGGAAGCTAGAGGTATTAGCCTCAAGCATCCAAGATAAGGGAGAAGAATGTTGAATAGTTTGGATGAGATCGAAGTTTTCAGGGGTAAAGAAAAATACGAGTTTCTTAAATGAGGGTATAGTAGGGAGCTAGAATATCTAATAAAAGGGAGGAAACAACCTTGTGTTATATGTTCTTCTCTTTCTTATGAGCCTTTGGGATGGATCAGCCTGACTTTCTGTGCAGACATTCCCTTTGCTCTGTGGACTGATGCTGGAGATTTTAAGAGTTTCCTGCGGGGCCCAGCACCCAGCTCACCTTCTCAAAGGGAAAGCTGTAGAACCACCTTTGTGAATTACTGGAAAGTTCATATCGATTCTTGATTCTTCTTGGTCTAATAATATAAACACATGGAAGAAGGACATCAATTTCACAAAGTACTCTGAACAATATATATTATTTAAATGTACATGAATGTACAAATTCTCAAAGTCAACAGTATAAGCAGATAGGCTGGATTATCATTTCTGTTTCTCAACTGAGGACTATGATAACCCTACCGTGTCATGGGAGAACATGGGGATAAATTCAAATGTTCTGCTAGAGAGCTGTGTGAGCTCAGTGAGTTGAGTATTTTCTAAGCTTCAGTTTCCCAGTCTGAAAAATGAAGATACAGTCTGCTTGTCTCAGTATGTAGTTTAGAGTTTTAAATAAGATGGTGCATGCCAAAGGGCCTAACATTTACCCAACAAATATTAATTGCTCAATATATGCAGATCACCTTTGAGTTGACCACTAACCCAAGTTGTGCACACTATGGGCTCTTTATTCTTTGTATTTTGTCTTCATATGCTAGGATCTCATAAAATGTTTCTACACAAAGGAAATGGCTAGCAAAAGAAATCATGCTGCCTTGGCTTCTCAAAATAAATGACATTTCTTGCACAATAAAGTGAAGCAGAAAATGAAGGTAGTTATCTGATATAGTAGGCCAAAAGTTCTATTCGAAGAACAATAAGATTTTTTCTTGACTTTGATTCATGTACATGGTTATAAAGCTCAAAGCAACTAGTTAATTGCTTATATGTATACCAGTGTACATAGAGAGCTCATGCCAAATACTAAAAACAAACTAGCTGAAGGTAGACTGAAATTAGAAAAGTGTTCTAAGTTATTGGTTTTACTGACAGAACCGTATGAACTCTTCATTATAGATTTAAAGCCTTTTCCAATTTTTTCATTTCCAGTCTTTTAAAATTCAAAATTGGATCATATTTTATGCTTGCAGGGTGTTTACTCAATAAATACAGCTTTTCACATTGGTTTTTTCTTCTGTTCCTGCACATCTGGTTTGTAATGTCTCCAATTAAATTGCATTCCAATTTGTCTTATAATAGTAATAATAATAAAACTTTTGCAGATCAAATAAAGCCTCCCCAAGGAGTTGTTTCTCTTACACCCTGGCTAGAGTGCAGCTCATTCTGGACAGACACTAGTGATTTGGAGCTACTATATTTTACTCACAAGGACTAAAGCTCCTTTTGTTAAAAAAAAAAAAAAGGAAGAGAAGAACAGGCAAAATATACCATTTGTAAGTTGCATTTCTTTCTTTTATTCATTCATTTATTTATTTACCAAACAAGCACTAAAACAACTACTGTGCTTCTAGTCTATTTTGTTCTATTTGGCATAGGAGTTTAGGACCATATGGCAATGAATTTTTAAAAATATAGTCAATTTGGTTGTTGTTGTTTGTTGTAAATGAACACACAACCCTTTTTCCACTATATGAATATTTTCCCTTTTAATCAGGATGGTATGTATTCCAAATCCCTTCTTGTCTCCCATCCTCCCCTCCCCCCCTTTTAAAAAATCTTGGAAGCAGTCAACTTTCAAGAATTACTTGGTGCCAAGCAGAGAGATACTGAGTTTTAGATCTGTAAGAAACCACAGAAATGATGTTGGTGAAATACTTGATCATGCTGTTGGGAAATACTGTGTTTGGCCTGAAATAGATATGACTAGATATCTTGAACAACAATCTTTCAAAATAAGCTCCTAAAATGATTTCAATGATAGGAAATGGATCACTAGAATATGTAACTAGCCTCTAAGAGAGGAGCGGCACTATATTAATTTGGATGTGTCAGTCTTTGTACAATTCTTTAAAAAGGAGAATAAATTTGTTTCATAAACTTTATTTTCTTACTTATCAGAAGATAAGTGTACCACATGGATTCCCATCAATACATTGCTTAAAATTGGCATGGAGAGGGAAGGTGCACGTCTAAATACATATGACAGTAAATGAAGTAACTTTGAAGAAAATGGTTTGAGGTTTAGAGCCAATATCACACCTTAATGGCACTATATTCATGGTATTTGCTCATTCACTCCATGGAGGAATATAAAGTTCATTTATGTTTGTATTTATTTTTATTTTTTTACCAGGTTCTGAGTTATCTCAGGCATGAGAATCTTCAGATTCTTAAGCAATTTATAGTCCTTTTAGTAGTATTTGAGCATATTTTCTATTGACTGTCCTATTCTAGATAAACTTGGGAGATTGATAGGTGAGGCTTATTGTGGCTGAAGGTTACCAGTAGTACTCAATGAATAAAAATCTGCCTTGCATTTTCTGAAGCTAGAACCTGATCATTTGATGTTGTAAGTCTTTGAAGAGTGCAAAAAGTATGGATGATAACTAATGATAAAAATATAAACTTTAGCTTGTGGCACTAGAGAGGAGTCTACCCAGGATCCTTTGTAATTGACTGTAATCAGCTAAAAAGTTGCTAAGGGTTCTGGAGATGGAACTAATCTCAATTTCTATCAGGTTAACCTTCAAACCATTGCTGATTTTGCATACTTGGGATGCACCAACATCTGCCTGTGGAAAAGAGATTAATATTAATCTCTTAGAGCAAACCCAAACTTAGAGTACATCTCATCCAATTCCTGCATATATAGATGGGGGAACTGAGACCTATTTCAAATGACATTTCCTAAGTCAGCCATCAAATCAGTGTGACACAGAGGGCAGTATAAATTTTCAAAACCACAAGTTGGAAGGAGAGCTTTTATGTAAAGGAAAACACCTACAGTAGTGAATGAGTAGGAGGCATATTCAAATACCGTGTCAAGTTCTGTGGGGATATGGAAAAAACATATACTCCATACTACATAAGCTATGTGTTCAAAGGTGATATGCTGTTGATGGGAAGTAGTATTCAATGCATAGAATAATAGTATATAACAATGCAACTTGTGATGACAACTGATCCAAAATGAGCATAAGTGGTGGTGGGATAAGGAATAAAGAAAGGGATAAAATCAAGAGGAGCATGTAAAAAAAGAGTGGACTTGAACTGGACTTTGCAATGTCACTGGGACTAAGACTAAGGAGTAGAAAGAGACTGAGTAGGGTTTTGCAAGGTGGAGGGGAATAAAGTTATGCAGAAGGGAATAAGAATGGCAAGTGCTAAGCAATGAAGACACTGGGAGACCTGTCTTGCTGGATAGTTTGTACTCACTACCATGGGCAGCAGCTGTGCCAATTTCTGGGATGGAAGTTGCTGGATGTTGTCAATCTACCACCCATCCTTTGCAAGGTGTGGGTAGAAGGCACCCATACCTTTATTTTTTTGAGAATGTGGGATCTAGAAACACGAGAGGCCAGTTCTGGAGAGAAGGTTGTTTCATCTGCCAAGGGCTCTGGTAGTGGTCTAACAAAAGCACACCCTGGGCTGAGGGAACAGTGGAGAGCAAAGCTACCCAGCAGCCACCCTACAGCATCTGACTTTTTCTGGGGATCTGCAGATCCTGATGACTTCTAAACCCCTGCAATTGGCCTGTCCAGAATTATCTTTCTCCTTGGAGTGCAAGATGTGCCCTCATCTTCCATCCTTCAGCGCGGAGAATCCCAGGCCATATCTGAGAGTAGGGCATTAGCCCAGTTCTCTGCATCCTTCCCTGTTATGAATGTTATGATTCTTCTCTGACCTTGCTCCCATTCAATTAAAAACCTATTTCCATGTAAGCCATTGACTGTGGTTTCAGTAATTAGGGAGGGAAGTGATGATAAGAAAATGAAATCATTATTTTATGTAAGAGAGCCAGGGTAAAGGGAAAGAAGGAGGGAGCAAAAGAATGCGGGATTCTGAGACAGCATGAAGATGCTTTAGCAGAATAAAACCTCTTAGCAGGAGAAATTGGTAGGATTAATGTGATGGCAGAGGCTACCTGTTGGAGAACCTTCTTCATGTGCTAAACCGACCCATTTCAGTGTGAGTTAGCAAAGGACTTCCTCATTCAGGATTTAGCTATCTGTGGCTTCAGGTCAGTAGGCTGGAGAATTGACTTGAATATTGCAGAGGAAAAGGAGAAGTTTGGGGTGTTTTGTTTGATTATGTCTGAGGGGTGGCAAAGGAAAATAAGGAGCTGGGAATCTGGCTTTTGTTGCAGTGATAGCAATAGCTGAACTGAACAATCTTTATGATAAAGAATTAACAAAAGATGTCCCAAGTAGTGATTTGTATATATCAACTTCAATATCAAACAAAGCAGCCGAGGGACACTCACAATTGGTTTGCTAGTTGTAGAAAGACTTTATTTATTCATTTGCATGTCACATCACGATTTATCCTTAGTCACAAATAGATGATGGAAATGTGCTTATTAAGTACAAACTTTATTCATTTGATAATGAAACCCTACTATAAGATATGATTTATTTTAAAATTCTAAAGATTTTTATTTTTCTAATCTACAGGCACCCTCCCACTTATACTCCCCAATCTAACTGAAGTCAATAGTGGACACTCAAAAGTACTTTAATGGATATTTGTTGACTAGAGATCTCTGGTTATGTAGTATTCATTCATTCATTCATTTATCAAATATTTACTTAGTATTTACTTCATATGTCAATCACTGTGTCAAATGCTGAGAATTAATGTCTGGATGGGTTCGTGCCATCATGTCATTATACCAACTTTCCATCATGAATGTGCTTCTGAAAATTGGCGTGCAAATTGAGTTTTATTTAAGTGAACTAACAGAGACTGATGTTTAGGGGGAAAACTGAGGAGAATTCTTTTGTTACAGGAAGAATATTTTTGTAAGGTTTTGTAAGGAAAATTATCATATTTAAAGTGTCTTCTCTATAAACCTGAATTTCCATATGCTAGCTTTTCCTAAATAGAAATACCACCTGTATTTTGTTCCCAGTTTGTGGGGTGCTAACATTTCAATTTCCTGCAGAGTCTTAAACTAATCATTTTCTATCTCAACATTAGAAAATGTTGAATGGCCAAACACTCATCAAAAATGTCAAAAATGTTTTCATTTTTGAAAATCTACTCTAAATGCTGAAGTGGCTTGATTAGGTTAGAGTGGTTTTTATATCATTTTCTATAACCACTTAACTTAAGGGTAACTTTTAATGACATCCTACCAAGAGCTTATAGAATTTTAAAGCAATCAAGGGTCTTTTTACTTCCAATATAGTGAGAAGAAAATCAAACCAGTTTATGCTACATATATGGCCTTATACTACATTCTATATTTATGTTATTAGGTTAAGGATATGCAATATGATTATTTTAGAAAGATGATCGTACCTTATATTTGCAAGTCACTTTAGTTTTTTTGTAGAGTGTTTTAATTGGTATCTATTTTGAATCTGGTCTAGCAGCAACTTGGCATATAATTTAGTTCCCTGCTCTGAAAACTGAGATATATAGTTACTCAGAGACAGGGGATTAGAACTCATTTTGATATCTGTCTTATATTTGAGGCTCTGCTCTCCTCTTGCTTCATAGGAAGAATTATCCTGGGGACCAGAAGGCAGGAGAGAAGGTTTACTCCGCTCTTATTTGTTATATTTTCTGTTCAAGGAGTGATTAGGAGTAGCTGCTCTTCCATAATATAATGCATATGGTAAGTCCCATATGACATATTTCTTCTGAGACAAAGGATCCTAAATGAACCACTCTGAGTATCAGAGTAATGGCATGACAATTTAAGAGAGTTCCTGTTTCTCCATATCCTCACTAATGCTTTTTATTGTATTTGTGTTATAGCTATTCTGGTAAGTGTAAAGTAGTTTCTCATTGTGGTTTTAATGTGCATTTCTCTAATGAGTAATAATGTTGAACATCTTTGCATGTGCTTATTGGTCATTCATATATCTTCTTTGGTAACATAAATAGAAGGTTCTCTGAAATGTTCATGGCACCATATAATTACTTTTTCAGAATATAGAACGTGCAATTTGATCCAACAGAGTCCTTATTCTTGCGGAAGTGCTATAACCTCAGCTTTTTATCTACCTGTTGAACCATTAAAAAGAACTGGTGACAGTCATAATGAGACCATTAGAGTGAAGATACAGAAGCCATCTTTAAAAAATGCCTATAATTATTGCCAACTCTTTCTTTTTAAAGGTAATGAAGACACTCTGGCCAGTTTCATGAAAACCTATTCATTTAGATCAGAATGTGTATGGGATTTACCTCTATTTTTGCAGCTTTTTTCTGACTTCTCAGAAAGAGAGAACCAAGGTGGATTAAAAAAACTTTGCCTAGAATCCAATTCATCAGTATTCTGTCCCCACAAATCTCTCATAAACTGAAATGCACACTAAAATGAGAACAACCTAAATTACCCACTTCCGGATTTACCTCCTTGCTGATTTTTACTTGTTGGGAAGAATTGAATATTTTCTTCCTTAATTAGAAGATAAGGTTCACACTCAGCTAAGGAGAGCCTCATCTCACACAAAACGAAGACAAAACTTCCCCTGGAGTACTTTGTATAAAGAGAGAAAGACCAACATATCAGCTATTTGATTATACAGGACCCAACCTGGCCTGGCTGGCTAGTTTTTGTTTAATATTAAATAAAGCCATGGGTTCTGCCAAGAGCATCTCAGCCAGTTCATTCAGGACTCAATGCCATTTCCTGTAATCTGGCAAATCTTGAGATAACTAGAGTTTTCTGAATAAGCTTTGCTTTAAAAATTACGTAGTCCATTTTAAAAATCCAGCTCCCAAAAAACGTACAGCATTCATCATTCATAATTCGGTGTGATGCAATACCAAGGGCCAAAGGTATAGTGCTTCACCCCCAACCAGTGTGGAGTGAGATGACATTCATGGTTGACTCAACTTCTCAAAGCAAGCTGGGTAATTGCAGAAACCAAGGGGCGTGACCCCGACTATGTTTCTTACTGGTGTCAAAATATATTCTCATTAGTCTGATTGGTGGCCCATTTGGAGGGGTCTTTTGAACCAAAGTAAAAATTGTAAGACGTAGTTTTCAAGATTTCACAAATGAGTGAACTAGAACAGGAATCCTCAGCAGGGTACCTGTCCATGGCCTGTTAGGAACCGGGCTGCACAGCAGAAGGTGAATGGCTGGGGACCCAGCAAAGTTTCATCTCTGTTTACAGCCACTCCCCATAGATCACATTACTGCCTGAGCTCTGTCTTCTATCAGATCAGCAGTGGCATTAGATTATCATAGGAGGCACGAACCCTATTGTGAATTGCGTATGTGAGGGATCTAGGTTGCGCACTTCTTAAGAGAATCTATTACCTGATGATCTGAGGTGGAGCTGAGATGGTGATGCTAGTGCTGGGGAGTGGTTACAAATGCAGATTAACATGAGCAGTGAGGTTTGGCTGCACAGAAACCATACTAAATCAATTGTTTGCAGACATATCAAAAACCATCAGTGAGTGGCAAGTGAGTGGATGTACTTCAATTATACCATTGCATCTGGTGACAGACTTTAGGTCAGAAACCAACACTTATTTTTGTTCATGCATTGCCCATTATTTTATTTACCTCTTCTATCCACATCTTTTTTAAAATGGTGAGTTGTATAATTATTTCATTATACATTAGAATGTAATAATAATAGAAATAAAATGCACAGTCAATGTTATGCACTTGAATCATCCTAAAGCCATCCCCTTTCCCCACAGTCCATGGAAAAGTTGTCCTCCACGAAACCAGTTCCTGATGCCAAAAAGTTTGTGGACTACTGGGCTAGAATACAAGTATCTTTGTCTACAATAACGATAAGATAACTAGCATCTCTCTATGGCTCACAAAATTCTTTCCTCTATATATAATTTCATTTGAGTCACATACTGTATGAGATGGGGGTTATTACATGCATTTTCAGATGAGGAGTTTGAGGCAAGAAGCATTTAAGTGAGAAGGAGTTTAGTTTGGTAGTTGGAAACAGAATATTTGATGTCAGACCTATTAGGTGTGAGTCCCATCTCTACTGTAACCTGCAAGAGTGAACTGTGACAAATTACCCAGAGGAGTGAACTGTGACAAATCACTTAATGTCTCAGTTTTCTAATCTGCAAAATGTTGATTAAAACCGGTCACTCTGCCATCAGGTTGTTGTGGGGATTAAATAAAATACTGCCTGTAATTCACTTATCTTAGTGGACAGCACATGGTACAAGGTAAATCCTAGCCCATTCTACTAACTGTTAAGGTCACACAAGCCAAAGGCACAGACTTAAAATAGGACCCACATTAAGAAACCTATATTTGCTGATTCTATGTCATAGTCTTTTTTTGTTCACCTTATTCTGATCCCTAGGTTGTATAATACTCTTTATTTAAATAATGAATATTCAATCAACACAAATACAATGATCCCTGATATGCTCAGAAAATTATACTAGGCACCTAGGAAGATTTTAGATGCACAGTATTTATTGCTCAAAACTTGGCAACTTTGTATGGCGTTAAGTCACACACATATGAGGCAAATGTGATCATGAAGCATATTAAACCTCAGATGAATCATACTCAGAATAGATGTCCTCAAGGTTCAGGAAAAGGAACCCAGGGACTGAAATAGAGAAGGAAGATTTGCTTATAACTATTTTAATTGTTTTTTATTGATTTTTAAGGATATGGATAGCTAAGACTTGAAGTCCCAACTTTGGTGAATAAGGACAAGATGAATAGCAGCTAGCATGAGAAAAGGGACAAGTAAGAAAAAAAAAACTTGGAAATAACGGTAAGAAAAGAGGAATTTTGTGAAGGTGGGGTTGGTAGTACTGTGTTAGAAGGGGTGTGAGACTGAACTGGCATGGTGGGGATCAGTGGGTTGGAGGTTTTGATCCTAGGTACAGGGTCCTCTCCCTGGTGAACTGCCATACTTTGACGAGTGAACTGGTTCAGGGTTAAGTGACTTCTGTGGGACTGGAAGAGACTTCATTCTGCTTGAAGTTAACTGACATATCAGACAATAAAATCCATGTCCTTACCTAGCTCAGCACCTCACTCAAATTTGATCTTTAGCTCAAAATAAAACTTTGTGTGTATGGTCTTGGATTGGTGAGGAAGCAAGGTTTGTTTCTTTCCAGGAACAGTTTTAACTGGGATCCTCCTGGTTCCTGCAATTCATTGCTTATGTAGCTGGCCCCAGTTTAGGGAACAGCTGGGAAGCTGGCTGCCTAGCCTTCAGGCCACTATTGACTACAAGTCTTCCAGCACAACCAGATTAATGGAATTGGGCATAACTATAGTAGGTTGCACTAATTAATCAATTTTATTTTACTTTATATACTTGCAGTTGAGGCTTTTATATTTGGTATGCAAATTTATGTAAATTAAAATTCAAATGCATGCAAACTGATATGCAAATATGTGTCCCTAGATTTGCTAGGGAAAAAAAATCTGGTAGCCCTACTGTAAGTTCCTAAAATGCAGTTGGGGGAAGGGAGAAAGAAGTTGAACTACTCTTGCAGCTTGATCTGCCTTTCATTTGTTAATATATGCAAGTCGAAAATGAAAATAAAAACATGTTTTACTTCAGCTGCTCCCTATGTTATAAAATAGAAAGCTGAAAATCTACAACAATAACAGGAACAAAATCTGTGAGCCTCTTCCTTGAGATAAGAATTCCAAAGTTTTATTTATTTCAAAATCATCTGCCTTTAGGCATCTTGTCTCATAAGTGTAGCTTTCTTACTCTTAATTGATCACATTGAAGTCATAACTAAACCCAGAGGAAATGCTGTTAGAGCCCTAAAACACAAGAGTGTATAACATAAGTTTTGAGTGGTATATATAAACTGCTCAGGATTCTACAATGGAAACTGGAGAAAGTCAGATGATGAAAATTAAATGGTGAAAAATTGCAATTTGATTAATTCACATTGAACAAATATTTTATTTAAAAGATTGTTATTTCTAAGTGAGCTCAAGTTAAGGGACAAGAACATATGCTATGAGCATCAAAATGGAAACTTCCTAAAGAAAAATTCAGACCAGAAGTTTAATTTAGAATCTATGGCAGTGAAGGAGATAGTATCTAATACTTGCACTGTGCATATTACAGTTATTTGCAAGCAGGTCTAAGCACTGGGAAAATAGTAAATGAGTGAGAAATAAATATTTGAATGTGCACTGACTCAGGTATCTGAAGAACTGGATTTACTGCTGGCCCTGTGATGACATTTGGCCACATAGGAAATGTAGGCCTCAATTTTCTCATTGGCAAAATAAGATAATAATAATTGCCTGACCTTCTCCGAAGATTGCTGTGCCTTTCAAATGAAAAACAGCAGAGTACTAAATAGATGTTAATTACTTTTACAGAAGTTTATCTGTGGTCATTGCCAAGTTTTCCTTTCTGAGAGGCCTTTAAGCACTAGGGACTTGGTTATGGATTCAATCTGATCAATTAAAGATTAGAAAACCTACATAAGAAACTTGATGTCTCCAGACAAATGAATTTAAAGCAAGTACAATGTGGAATTATGTCAGTAAGGAAACTCACAGTGTAATGGAGTAGTGAAAGGAGACCACTCCCCAAATTTGTGATCATTTTCTTCTTTGTACAATGAGGCTATTTGATGTATAAATTAAAAGGTCTATCAGTCTCTCAGAGTCTGTGATTTTGGTAACTATGGACTCCTTTCAGGATACTCAAGTTCTTTTTTTTTGTATCAAGTCAGCCTACACAGGGGGACTTTTCATGACCCTGCCAGGTATCTGCCACCAATTCTTGGCATCCTGATCTTCTTGTCAATTGCATTTGTGCTAAAAAATAAAAATAAAAAGTCAACTACTTAAAGTCATTTAAAATTTTTTTATATTGATTGATGATCAAGTATTCACTCTTTGAATATAGCTGTATATCCAATATAGCTAAAATGTGGTTTTTGAATACAAAAATTTAAAGTCTAATGGGGGTGTCAGGTATGATGACGTACATGTATAATCTCAGTAATTAGGGAGGCTGAGGCAAGAGGATCATTTGAAACCAGGAATTTCAGATTACAGTGAGCACTCTAGCCCGGTCAACCGAGCAAGACCCTGTCTCCAAAAACAAACACAAAGATTAAGAAATAAAGTCTAATGGGGGAGAAAAGGCATATTTATGCCCATCAAATCTCAAGTTGACCAAATTCACTAGGTAGGGAACAAGATGCATTCTGAAATCAGAAAGAAAATGCCTCCAACAGTAAGCAATATAACATTTGATTTGTTCAGTAAGTATCAAATGCTTATACTGTGGTCAGCCAGTATAGTCAGTAAGACTTTCTGTGAGCAGACTGTCAGGACCAGGTGAATGCTTTAAGAAAATTAATCTTGCTGCACTTGTCTCAGAAACACAAGTAAGGGCATGTATGTGTTCGTAGGATGTGTCTGGGAAGCCTTTGCTATGGGAGAAACAAGGAACTAGTGATAGTGAGAATATCACACGCAGAAAGTGTTGCTCACAAACGGGCTTGGCCAGTGCATATTAAGACAGACGAAGAAAAAGTAGGAGACCAATGTGAGTTCAAAGTTTTCAGCCTAGATCCACAATTAAAATAGGGCAGTTATTAACAAAGATGAATATAGGTAATTCTGTGATGGGGAGGCAGTGGGTCAGAGAAAATGAACTCAGTTTAGTATTTGGCTTGCTACAGTGGTGAGTGGGTAGATAAAATTTGTAAGGAATAAGATAAACCAAGCTAGAACCTGCAAAAGAAGGGCTAGCTTACCCAGCATGGTGGAGTTAACTGAAATTCCAGATGTGGGTGGTTCTAAGAGTCGTAGGGAGAGAAGAAGCAGGCTGCTGTCACTTCAGGAAAGCTTACAGGGAGGGGCCCTGGAAGAGGCAGGCACTTAGCAAGCTGGAAGCAGATAAGACTAAGTAGACATTATTCACAATAGCAAAAACATGGAACCAACTGTGCTGCCCATTGAAAGAGGACTGTATTTAAACAAACGTGGTACATATACATAATAGAATATTGTACAGCCATAAAGAATGACAAAAGTATGAACTTTGCGGCAACTTGGATGGACTATAATACTGGGAGATCTATCACAGAAACAAAGAACTGAGTACCACATGTTCTCACTCATATATGGACCTTAAACAATTATCATAATACTATAAGAAAGGGATTGGCAGTAGTGGGAAACTTCCAGGAGAGGGGGAGTGGGATTGGCAGTAGTGGGAAATTGCCAGGGGAGGGGGGGAGCACCTCATCAACAAGGGTACCTGCTTAATGAACATATGTATACCTAACCCTGAATAGTATTCCACATCTTTAAAATAAACAATTTTTTTTTAAAAAAAGAATAAGTAGACTAAGGTGCTCAGCAAATAGAAAAGAGAGAAAGAAGGGTATGCTTAGAGGAAGTAGATGGTGTTTTAATGAGTATGATTGAATATGACAAAGACATTGAGTATGTGCCAGTGGATTGGGCAGGGAGCTGTTAATGGAGATACATCCTGGAATGAATGTTAGACACAAACTAAAAGTAATTCCACGTAAACTCTAGAGCGAAGTGGAAATGTTGCTTATAGTAGTAAGTGAAAAAAGTAGATACACTCGTTTTAAAGGATGCTAGTTGAGAGGAGGTAGAAAGGAGGGAAGTATTTGAAAATATTCAACAGAATTATGCCAGTTTAGTGGCGACATGAGTGATGTCATCTTCCACCTTTGCTTTTTATGTTTTTGATCATATTAGCTCTGCAATTGAACAATGTCAATGCTAAGGTTGGTAGTTTGACTTTTGTTAATGAGAAGAGAATGGAGACTTAAATAAAACATTTCTTTTAAGAAAAGGCTAAAGAACTCCTGACATTTTCCTGAAGAAAGGAAGATTTGCAGTGGGTCAAATCTAAAATTGCTATTTTATTTTGTACAGAGATGATTTAGTTTCAACAAAACATTATCTATCATATAGAAGTAAAGTTTCTAATTTATATTTTAATTGCTTTTTATTTGTTTGAACAATTAAAAAAAATTTTAACGGTATATGAACTAAACATATGATATCTGTACCCAGTTTTGTGATTGTGAAGGTCCATGATGTGTATATGTATAGGGATACATTTATGATATCAGATTTATAGATATTATGATATGTATTTTTTCTTCAAAAGGATGTCTTGAATTGCTTAGGTTTGAGAAACACTGCTATAGGTCCTGAGCTACTGAGGATTTGAAGTGTGGTTGGTCTCAACTGAGATATATTGTGTTAAATATACTATGGATTTTGCAAACTTTTTATGGAAAAAAGGTAAAATATCCAACTAATATTTTTATACTGATTATACATTTAAGTTATATTATTTTATTGGATTTATTGAGCTAAATTATATATATATAATTAGAATTAATTTCATCACTTTTGTTTTACTTTTCAAAATATAACTACTACAAAAAATAACATCGCATGTGTGGTTGTCATGATTTTTCCACTGGTCTGTGGCATATACCACCTGGAAGCTGGGCTTGCCTACAGCTGATAATCACTCTGTATTGTCTGGCAGATTCTGTCCCTCTTTACTTGAGATTTAAAGGCCAAGCAGCAAAAGGGTCCCGGGACTGAGACTCATGTAGAAACAGTTTTCATTGCCCCTCTGGCCATAGTCTCTCCGGATGTACTTCTGTGCACAAGTGAAGCAGGGCTAATTTGTGTAGCATACTCGGAACTACCTGGCCAGCAAAGGGACCTGGCGAGGCAGTATTTGTGAATAAAGGACAGAATTTCCTATTAGCTTAGACATTAGTTGTGTGCTTTGCGTTAACCAAAGGGAGGATATTAGATCCTTTTCACAGAGCCCTTTTGAGAGGGCTTCCCTCCCTTTCAATATTCAGATTATTGGTCACTGCCCAGCTAAATCTGACCAGTCCTCTAAGGTCAAATCTAGTCTTGTATTCACCACAAAGACTTCATCTTCCAGAAGTCCTACATAATTCAGGGCAATTCAAATTCATAATTTGTCTTCTGCACTAATAGTTCTGGCTCAGATTGTATTGAAATGCTGTGTGTGTTAGCTTATTCATCAACCCATCTATCCAGATGAGGGAAGCCTTATGTCTGGAGTCACCAGCAGAGGATCGGTTTTGTGCTTGTGATGGCCACATTGATCTGAATCAGATGTAATAGTGAGGGTCCAACACACACACACACACACACACACACACACACACACACACACCCATGAGCATGCACACTTTATAAAGAAGAATATATGTGCATATGTAATACTAATTAAATATGCAAATATCTATTAAGATAATGTACTTGAGAAGCAGAAATATTTTACACCACTTTTAATCACTCAGATTAATTTTTCCACAAGCATCAATAAATATTCCACTTCCTATATAATGTAAAAAGTGCTAGTAAAACAAATTATCTTATATGGGTCTTTCTTGGCTGAGCAGGTGGTTACTGTGTATAGTATCCTTAGCTTTTTCATCCAGAATCACCACAGTTCACTCCAATGAAAAAATTCTGATTTTGGAAAAAGGCCAAAAGTACTCAAAAATAACAACAAAAGAAAATAAAAACACAACAGCAAGTTAAAATTTTAAAAAAAATCATGGCACAGCATAATATTAAAGTCTCCTAATTTCCTCAGATATGTTTTATTATTTATTTGCTTCAAGATGTGATATGACATCAGAAATTTTTTTCATTAACTGTTAGCACTTTAGGAAAGCTGATATCAAATAATAAAATTCTTAAAATTTTACTGCAAATGAATGTGGAGTATTTTCTATATATTATAGAAGAAAATGCACCAGCCTTACCAAATTGGGATCTCGCCTAATGACCTTATTTAATCTTTTTCATTTCCTCACAGGATCTATCTGCAAATATGATCACATTGAGGGTAAGGGCTTCAATATATAATTTTCTTGAGGGCCACAAACATTTACTCCATAACACCTTGTATTCCAAAAACTGTACCTACAAAACTTCCACTTATGAGGAACAGGTGACTAGGAATTCATATTGTTAAAGATCACTTGTGTTACTCCTCTGAGTAGCATGTTTCCTGAAGTTGTCTTGAAGTAGAAATATGGACAATTAGTTATGACCTGAGAGTCACAGGACAACTTAAACTTTAGTCATGGATTAGCCACCAAGCTGCTGTGTGTCCCTAAGGTTACCCTCAGGTTTGCTGGATCTTAATTCCCTTACTAGAAACATAAAGACATTTTTTTTTTAAAACTAGGATGTAAGGGGAAGAAGGAAAGCTAGAGAATAAAGGAAAAAGAGGATTTATTTTATTTCTTCTGTGTCAGTGTGTGCATGTGGTCAGGAGATGTGAGTATGATAGTAGAAAAATGTCTAGATAATGTTGATGCTTGTAATATTTGCATGCCAAGTTTGCAGGCAGAAAACATGGTGTCCCTCAATGTTTTTGCCCTTGCACATGGTCAGTAGCTATTTTCATGTTCAGTATTGTAGTGTCTATTTTTATCCCAACCACTTGGAAAAGCAACGTAAAATTTGACCCAGTATCTGCAAGAAGGTTCACCATCTTGTTTATTTACTTAATTGATAGTGAAGATAACAGAGAGAAATTGAAAGGGAAGATTAAGTAAATAATGGGTTTAGTAGATAAAACAAGATTCACAGACATCATTTCTAATTTGTTTGTTAGCTTAGAAGAAACACAAATTGAGGATGAATTTTAACAACATTTGCCTACAAAATGTAACCTGTCTTCCTTAGTTGTAAGGAAGATGGCTGGTTTATATTTAATAAATTTTAAAGAAAAAAAATTTTCTGTGCAAAGTCCCCTAACTTTATACAAAAAGAAATTATACAAATTGGGTTTTTCACACAATTAAAGGTAGACAATATATCCTCTATTCTCTGTAGACATATTTTAATGTCCTTATGGAAAAGAAAAGGTATTTGGAGTTCCTTAGGATGTTTACTAACAACCTAGGTAAAATTCAGTAAATATGGTAAGAGTGGCTGGTCTTATTCAAAGGTAAAATAATTGAGTCATTTATGACATGTTCTTTTAGGCTAAGTACTACATTTGTCTCAAATTCTCCAGAATGCAGCTTTTTCTACTAGGAAGACACTAATGAAGAAATCCATAAATGTAGGGTTGTTCAACCTAAAATAATCAGTAATCTACTGTTTTTAAGAAAGATAAGGCCATTTTCAATCAATCAGTATCATGAACACGTCTGTCAACTTAATCTTCTTGAATGAATTGACCCAGGTAACTTCTTAATTTATCTCTAAAACTTAGAACAGTGGCGGTTAATGAATGACCGATGTTTGAAGTCCAGCTCAGTTCAATTTATTTAAGAAATTACACTGGGAACACTGGGTTTTGTGAAATACATCTGATGTAGACCTGTGTTGTTTTGTGGTTAATTGGTCTCCAGCATCTATTTCTTCCTCTTTCTGTTGGGCCCTGGCTATTATACTCAAAAAACCGAAGTACAATATGTTGCAGATTTATAATTTCTTTAAAGCTAAAGTTTCAGGAAAGACTAGGTTCTTCCAATAAGAGGCACTTAAGCAGGATTTGGAAGGCAGAGTGAGGTAAGGCATCTTTCTACTGTTTTGGCTTCTTTTTCTGATTAGTAAGGCTGGAATGTTGAAGTTTATTTGAAGAAGCATAAGAGTGTTATGTCTCTAATATTATGAGTGTCAAGATTAGATGCATCAAACATGAAGGTGTGGTTTATTATTCCAATGTTCAATCATCAGCCTCATGATTAATGAGAGCTAATTGGAGATACACTGTTTTTTTCCCCCTGGCTTTCTGATTCCTTGATCACATCTGTGGAGCAATGTTCTTAAACTCATTTGTTTCCTTGGTGCTTATTTTCACTCTCTTCCTTGCTGTTTTATTTATCTAAGTTCAACCTAACTTTCTGACCAAGACTCACAGACTGGTAATGATGCTCAGAATGACCCAAATTGCTGTACTATAACTAATTGTCCATATTTCTACTTCAAGACATCTTCAGGAAACATGTTATTCAGAGGAGTGGCACAAGTGGCCTTTAACAATACTGATACAATTCCACAAGTTATCTTATTAAACAATAAATTCATTGAGTATAGCCTATAGAACAAGAGTGATCTAAAGGAAACTTCGATGTAAAACCAGAACGCCAAAGCATTAGGAATAGACCCAGGCCTCAGGGATGAATAGCAAAACAAACAAACAAAAAAACCCTCCCAGTTTCACTGGGATGCTAGATTGAAGAGGGAATAAAAAAATCTTTATTAAAGAATTGCAACACCCAGTTAATTCTCATGTGAATCTGTGAGTTGTGATCTGAATATCATGTCCCTGTGTCATCTAAAATACTTCAAGGTAGTCTACCCTGAATTGGGGCCAAGTTAGTCTCGGTCCACCAGCAGAAGCAAAAGTAAATCCTGGCTGGGCTCGGTGGCTCAGCCTGTAATCCCAGCACTTTGGGAGGCCGAGGTGAGTGGATTGCCTGAGCCCGCGGGTTCAAGACCTGCCTGGGCAACTTGGCGAGACCCCATCTCTACAATAAATCAAAAATTTGCCGGGTGTGGTAGCGCACACCTGTAGTTCCAGCTACTTGGAAGGCTGAGGCGGAAGGATCGCCGAAGCCCAGCAACTCAAAAAAAAAAAGAAAAAGTAAATCCTTTGTAAAAACGTATGAGTTCTGTCAACCTCAGGAATTCCTACAGATATGTATTCAGTGGATATGAGCTCCCAGGCAAAAATCCTAACAAATGGTAATTAGTACCATTATTATGATGACAGTGAGGAAAAAGATCTGGCCAGACTTAGCCACAGAGTCCCAACCCATCTCTAGATCCCATATTTAGGTATCTCTCTAGTTCCTCAAATTAAGCATGATTAAAACTGGACCCCCAAATAAAAAGCAAAATCCCATTCACAATAGCCACCAAAACCAAAAAACAAACAAACAAAACAACTGGATCCATAGGTCCCTTCCAGCTGTTTCCACTTACTCTGCCATTTCATGAGTCTTAACTGCAATCATCAGATTATATAGCATCACAGCTGATGCAGCTCCCCTGCCCAATTTCTTGCAGCAGGCATTATCAAATTCTCTCCAGTTTAGTCCTTTCATACCTGTTTTAGTTACATTGTACACTAATCATGTAGCTTTGTCCTTAACAAATTTTCAAGAAATATCTGTCAGGGAAATTTAAGAAATTCCTGAGGTCTGCAAGATGAAAAACTAGCAAAACAAAACATAGTAAGAATTAACTTGTGACTCTCCAGTGGCTGAAATAGGATCAATTAACAGAATAAACTGAAGTTTCATTGTAGAACTATGTTAGTTCCAGAGTTCAGATGGAGCTTCATTTTTGTGTCTCTAAATATTCATAATACTTAAGTCAATGACTGAATTAATCCCTTAGACTCTCTAGAGAACCACGTTTCAATGCTTCTCTTGCTGAGAATTTGCCACCAATACTCTCTTATCTGGGAAGTAGCAATGCTGTCAGCTACAGCTTGAGTTATAAACTGTCTTTTACTGACTCATTTATAGAAGGAAAGCACCTTGGGGCAAAGACTTTGTTTTTATTCAGCATTGTTCAAGCTAAACCATTCATGCTGGGTATACCAGTGGCACCTTACACAGAGCAAAAAATAAATAAATAAATAAAAATAAATAAGTATCAGGTCACCTTAGCTAATTCATCTAATTGTTTTCATTAATAATTAATTATGTTTAATTAAAGTTATAATGTGAGCTAAGCTGAAGATACAATGTGATTGGTTTAAACAAAAGAAGCTTTGAGCACCACAGACACCCAAAACGCTCAGTTATCACTTCACATCTGAGGTTCCCAAATGTGCTCTTCTTTTAAGAATTTTTTGGACAATGTTGTTAAGCCATGCTTCATTTTATAACTAAATCAAAAAGTTCAAGGATTTTTGGACTTCAAAAAGTTCAAAAATAAAATATTGATTTGACTAAAAGATGAAACGGATTCTACTTACAGCAGATTTGGATCTGTATCAATATATTCCAATGTCTTTGTTTAATTAGAAAGAGGGTCACTCCAAAGTTAAATTGGGCAAGGTAAGAGTCTGGGCTTGACTAGATGTTCAAACATTACTAACACATTTTAACATCACATTTTTAATAAGATGTATGTCCCCATTTATTCCCATTTCCCATTGTACGACTTTCTTTGTCAATTAAATGGTCTGTTTTCAGACTGATTTATGCCAGTTTTTACTTGATCTATATATATGGACAAACATTTTTACATTTATGAAGGTCTTATCTTTAAAGTCAGAATAACAGATACCTTCTATTTAATGATCTCTTTCTACTTTCCAAAGGATTTTTCTTTTCTTATATGAGCAGTTGATTCAAGGGCATTGTAATGTTACTGGTTCCATTTAGTGTACACTCTTGGACAAAGAATCACAGGCAAGGTAAGTGGAACCGAAGCAGCCAGTTGCATTAATAATTTGACTCTCATGTTGGTGTGTGAATCCTGGTCTTAGCTGCAGCATTGAATCTTGTTCTTTCCCAGTGCAGAGTCAGTCTAGGGATATTACTTTCCAAGAATGATTCTGTCCCCTTTCTCTATACCAGAATTCTCATTTGTCTTTCTCTTCTGTGAGGCTATCTGCAATCACTAGATGCTGGTTTGCCTTCTTAATCAAATTTCAATCCCACCTCTTTCCTTCAATAATTCATTACTTTTTATCTCACAACTCTCACATAAACAACCATTTGTGGGTATGGTGCACACATACACATACTAACTTAAGTCATGAGTGCACAAACATGAAATTCTAAGTTATAAGCTTTAAACTTTCCTCTTATCCTCTAGATACACAAATGAAATAAGGAAATCTGGGAACTTCTGTATGTACAACACTGATTTGGAAAAAGTAGCTGAGAAACAATATTACATAGCATTTAGTCTTTATGAGACCAAATAACTCGTATAATTAACTTTCTGGTTAGATCCTTTTAACATGTTGATTTGCAGTCGTGTAGAAATAAACACTAGCTGGGGTTCCAAGGTGTGACAGAAAGGTACTTGACTTGATGTCTTAATCTCTTCCTTGTGATAGAGGGCTGTTTGGATTTTTTCCCCCCATTCTCCCCGTTTTCTTTCAAAAGGAAGAAAGGGAAGGAAGGAGGGAGGAGGGAGGGAAAGACAGAAAGAACAAGAGAAAAAAGCAAACATTTAAACTAGATTATCTCTAAGGTTTTTTCCAGCCCAATATTCTTTGATCAAATGAGGAAATACTTCTAGTTTCCCAGGGAATGGGACACACATTCTTTGAGAGGCTCTAAATGGGTCTGAAAGTGGTCCTAGAATATAGAGTCAGTATATTTGAAGCCCTGCCTGAGGGCAGAATAGATCTTTTATGTCTGAGAAAGGTGATTTGGTCTCCACAGTTCCCGCTGCTGGCGCAGCTACCTCATACTGCATTCTGTGCAGCTGGCGACTCACCTTGTTTCAAGAGAGAATGATTCCTGAAGTGTTCTCTTTGTACTGAAATTCTTTTTATAAATTCCCTGATTTTTCCAACCTTGCCCTTTAAAGGAAGCAAAAATAAAACAATAGAACCATAACAGCTGTTTGCCAGAGTTGCACACTCTGGACAGCAAGGCCCTTTTCAAATGCTTTCCAATCCTCTGCTGATTTCCCGGTAGACTTGATCTTAATCACAAGCCTGGTTTGGCACAGTGGGTCCTGGAAAAAGAGCAAATTGAATGCAATGTATGAAAAGAAGAAGCACCCTATACATCTGTGCCACTTCAACTCTTTAACCCTGGGCCCATTTCAACACATTTAATTCTCTTCTTTTAGAGTTCTGCACTTCTAATTGAGTTAAATCCAAAAGGTTGATGTAAGTAACTTATGAAGTATTAGGTACAGAGGCCCTGGGGATACAAATTGAGTAAGCATGCCCCTTGCCTTCAAGAAGTACATAGTCTATTTGAGAAAAAATAGCTTTATTACAATAAGTAGACTGTAGGGTTGTTATCTGCAGTGGTGAATGTATAACTCATATCATTATGGGATGGGAAGACATTATTTTTTTCTTGAAGGTAGCAAGAATTGGGTTCAGGTCCTTGAAGGCTAAATAATTGATTTGATTTCAAGTCATTGATATGGATATGATGAATCAATCGAGTAAAAGGTATTGGATATCTGTTGAACGCTCAGCCTAGAATCTGAAATAGAGCTCAACCCAATCCCTCAAATAATAAGTCATAGAGGCAACTTTTAATTAACCAACAGCCAAATTCTAAACAGCGTGTTAGAGAGAGAGAGAAAGAGAGAGAGAGAGAGAGAGAGAGAGAGAAAATTCTAGGCTGAGGATGTTAGAAAAGACTTATTTATAGAACTGAGGAGAGGAAGAGACAAGAAGAGTGGATAATTATTTACTGTCTGCTTACCATTCTCTCCACTACCTCAGACATGTGCATGCATGGATATGTGCATGTATTTGTGTGTGTGTGTCTAGTGGAGGAGTCGGAGGAGTCCACAGAACAGATGTGAGGATCACCATGTTCAGGGGACTGTGATGAGATTTATCTGTCTGAGTCAGAGGAATACTTTGGGGGAGGGTTTGGATAAAGCAAGGTGAAGTACACAAGTTTGAAATTGGATCTCTTTAACAGAAGGGGGCACTGAGGGTTTTGGAATGGAAGGGAATAATGTGTTATACAAAGACTCTTCTGGCAGCAGTGTGTAGGAAGCGCTTAAGGTAACGGAGTCTGTGGGCCGGTAGGATATGTGGCAGTAATTCAGAAGTGGAGAAACAGGAAGTGACTAGGTTGTTGGGCATAAATGGGGTAGGAAGAGAGGAGAGGTATTTTTTGCTTGTTTCCTATTTGCTTCAAATGAAATGTAGGTGACTGTTGGCTAGAAATGTGAATACTAAAATATTTTTATCCTCACCACCTGCTTCGCTTTGCGAGTTTATAGCAATGAAAGATGGCATACAAAAGACAACTCTGAAAGAGATGAACAGCTCAATTTTTACCAAGGTCTTTTTCTTAGGCTTTAACATGGTAAAAGAGAGAGTTGTAAAAGTTGAAGTTATCACAAGAGAGAAAAGAGCAATAACTTAAAATAATATGTTTAAAATTAGCAATGTAACTAAAATGCTGACCTTCAGGAAACTGGTATTTGATGAACGAGATTCATTTTATATCCAAAACCTGAATATACCATTCAGTGAACAATATGCTTGACCTGGTCACTTGCAAAGGAACAAAGATCTCAGCAGCAAGATGTGACAGTTAGAAATTTAGTCCCCAAACCAGCTACCTGCATTCAAACCCCCGCCCCCCTGAAAAGCAGAGGGACTTCCAGCAAAACCCCTCTGTTAATAAATGGGAGCATTACTGTTAACTAATTTGAAGAACTGTTGTAAGGGTTAATATATGAAAAGAGCTGAGGAACATCGCCAAGCATATGAAGGGCTCTTAACTGGTAGCTGCTGTTATTTTCTTCTTATAGATAGGGGGCATTAATAAACATTGTCCTGATTTTCCTTCAAACTTTTTCTGCCTACATGTGCTCCCACACCTCTAAACTTCGTGGGATCACATCTCATTAAAAATCAAGTAATATTATTGAGTCTCTAATATTTGCACAGAATTTTTGTACATCATTTGATTTGCTTAATTATTGTTTCTTTGTCTCCAAAAGTAAACCGAGTCTTAGAAATTTTTAAAATAACTGTCTTAGTCACACCACTGTTGAAAGTTGGTGTGTTATTTTAAGCCCACTTCTGGATCATTCCAAAACACCCCATGCCACTACTTTCTTAGAAGGAAACTTGTACCCAGAGAAGACACCCAGCAGCTCACTTCATTGTTGTTGGAGGAATGGGAAGGCTGCACCAACCTCTGCTGGAGTATACTGTTTAACCTCAATGCAAAGAAGTGAAGGGAAGGACCACTAGGAGACTGTGTCCATATCTTCCTTGTAAGTTAAGTAACTGGCAATGAAACATATCTAAGTCCAATGTATTTCCAGCATAACCTGACACGGAACATCAAATTCTAACATGATTCATTTCTTTGATTGCAGATAGTATATCCCTTTGCTGAGACACGTGATGGAATTGGCTCATGATGCCCTGGAGTGAATCATGTGACTAAATTAAATGAATAAACATTTTCAAGGGGACATAAATTGTGTGATATATTCTATTAACAATACATATTCATCAACTGATGGATGGCTAAGCAAAGTGTGGCATATACATACAATAAAATATTATCGTGTCACAAAAAGGATTGACATACAGATTCATACCATAACATGGATGAACTTTAAAATATTTTGTTTATTTAAAAAGTCACAAAGGACACACATTATATAATTCCATTTATACAAAATGGACAGAATAGGGAACTCTGTCAAAACAGAAAGTAGGTTAGTGTCTACCTAGAACTAGAGAGAGAGGATTGAGATTGTGCACACTTCATTCCCTGCAGCAGAAGTTGTGAGACTTTCAAATAAAGAGAAAAATGAGTTTACCTATATTTATACGCCACTTTCTGAATCCTTATCAAAGTACTGTTTGCATGGTCATCATTGTTCTGTATTCTTTCCCATTTTTTATAGGGCCCTATGTCTATGCTGTGAGGATTTTATGAGGATTGGGAGATAATAGCTAAAGGATATGAATTGCTTTTTGGAGTAATTGGAATATTACAAAGTAGATCATGACCATAAAGGAACAATGCTGTAAATATACTAAAAGTCATGGAATTGTACATGTAAATGAGTGAATTATGTGATACATAAATTATACTACAATAAAGGTGTTGACAAATATACGCTATTCTACATTGAGTGCTCACTGTGTACAAAACTCTCCATTAGGGAAAGGAATCAGGGATGATACAGTGTTGAAGAGAAGAGGGGCAAGAGAAGTCTTGAAGCCTGGGCCACTACATCTTGTGATGGTGTCTGAAGAATTCTGGATAAGTGGAAGAGGGCAGTAGGCATTTTCTTAATAATGTTCCCACATAGGGGAAAAATGGAGAAGAGACACTTTGTTTCTTATGCTTATGTCTCAGGCCCACTGGTTTATTTTCATGTTTTTAAGTCTCTTTTTATCTATTACTATTCTACAATTGATGTTGTAAAATGTTCACATTTTAAACCAGTATATTCTTAAAACATTTGGGTGATGAGACTCTGTTTTGTCCTTATTTCCTGCTCCTCCTTTTCCTAAGCCTCAGTATTTCCTCTGGCTCCTATGCCACCAGTTTCTTGTATGAACTTGTAGACACTTTAAATTTTCTCCAGCTCTACTGCCTCCCATATACTGCTTAGCCAATGTATACACACTTAGTTCTCTTAATCTCCCTCATAAGTAAATTCTTCAGCCCCTTAATCACCCCCGCTACTCTTCTCTGAATTCTTTCCAATGTGTTGACATCTTTCTGGCACAATGGTGTCCACAGCCATATGCCTTTGGCACCCGTTCCCCTTGGCCTCCCACCAGAAATGGAACTTGGCCGACGTCAGAACAGAGAGTAAGACATATTTATTTGATTTAGCTTCTGATTATGTTCACTTCTTAGGATGACGGTTGATTACTAGTGATGGGGTTGGCCAAGCGTTGGGATTCAGGGCACATTGATGGTGAAAGTTTAAGTACAAAGAACTTAAATAGCATGTAACTTGTATTTCTCTCACGAGTGGTCTCTTTCTAACATAGATGAAATCAGGAGTTTGGGGAAATGATCATAATTTAGTTTAGCTTCCCAAAGATTGTTTTTATTTCTGGATACTGAATTTCAAATTCCAATTTAAGTCTTCATTATTCTAGAATTTGGGGGTTAGACAACCTTAAGATTTGCGTAGGGAGGAGAAACCTGTCACAGCAGAATCATCTAGACTTTAAACATAGAAACTTTACCCATTATTTCTAAGTTACACATGCTTTACCATATGCAATAAAGATTTAGAAGAATAAAAAGGTGATAAAAATCAATTCACTTGTATTTGAAAACCACTTTCTGGATCCCTATCTTATTACTGATTATATGACCTTCACTTTAGGGGATGTTTTTGTTTTTTGGACTTTAGCAATGACTATTAGTTTGTGGCGTCAGACTTAAATTTTTGTATCTAATTACATGATTTCTCTAATGACAAATCGAGTGATACTCACAAGTTCTTTGAGAAAAAAATACATTTTAGAATCAGACAGAGTATCAGCTGCTTAATATTAAATAGGTTTCTGACAAGCTTCATTTACACATTCAACCAATATTCATTGAAGGCTTATAATATTCTTGGCACTGTGTTAGACTCTGGGGCACAATACATATAAGATATGCCCTGATTATGAAATCACATATTATAAAAACAACTACAGACAGATTGCTGCAAGGAGAATCAGGATGACTATCATTAATAAGTCAAAAAACAACCTGCTGGCACGGGTGCAGAGAAAAGAGAAAGCTTCTACAGTGTTGATGGGAGTGTAAGCTGGTTGAAACTCCATGGAAAGCAGTGTAGCAATTCCTAAAAGAACTAAAAATCGACCTTCCATATGATCCAGCAATCCCTCTCCTGGGAATATACCTGGAAGAGCAAACACCATTCTACAAAAAAGACATCTGCACATGCATGTTTATTGCCGTACTATTCGTAATGGCAAAAACATGGAACCAACCCTACTGCCCATTGAAAGCAGCTTGGATAAAGAAAATGCGGTACTTATACATGATGGAGTATCATGCAGTCATGAAAAAAGAACAAATCATGTTCTTCACAGAATATTGGATGGAGTTGCAGACCAGCATACTTAGTGATCAATCACAGAAACAAATAACTGAATACTGCATGTTCTCACTCATAAGTGGGCCCTGAACAATAGTCACGTTAGCACAAGAGAGGGATCAGTAGTCACTGGGCACTGCTAGAGGAGGTAGGAAAAGAAAAGGGTGGTCAGCATGAGACAACAAAAGAGTACTTGGTTCATTACTGGGGGAGTGAGGGCTAGCTAGAAGCCCAAACTTCACCTGCATGCAACCTACTTAGGTAGTTAATCCTCACTTGTACCCCACATCTCTATAATAAAATGAAATTTAAAAAAAGACAATTGTGTCTGGTTTTCTTTTAACATGCAGGAGAAAGACACCGATGCCATTCCCTGTGTGTCACTGACAGTGGTCAGTGGCATGAGCTTTGATACGAAGGTTTGCATGTTTCCTAGATCAGTATGGAATGCGTGTCTTCTTAGTTTAATATGGCATACTTATCATCACTGGCAAGCTAAATTCTGTCTCTAAGAGTGACACTAAGAGAGCATATTGCATTTGCTCAAGTGGGATATATTAATCTTGCCAATATACAAGGCAGATGTTCAGTCTAGGGTTGGGGAAAGTAAGGAAAAGGAACTTGCTATTAGTGACAAACTTGTGTCAAATCCAACTAGAAGTGATAGAGTGCAGGCAGATGGGCATTCCCATGAGTAGGAGATGCAGAAAGATCTTTCAGCAGTCATCAGAAAATCTGAAGGAAATCAATGTAGTAGTCAGCTACAGGAGATGCTAACTACTGTCCCTTTCTCCTTTAAGAACAGATGATAGATACTCAGAAGTCAGCAGTAAGCCAGTCACAAACTGTGATCAGAGAGTAACTGCTTGGGCTGCTTGAATATAATTTTAGTATTCTAAGGTCTATCAAATGATCCCCTTAATTAACCTGGAAATTTGGTTTTATTTTCTCTTATTATGAGCCATCTCTTGTGCTCCAAGAGTTGGATTTTTCTGTGAAAGTGGAAGACCTCCTGAGGTTCTCTTGAGTTCTACCAGAAGCTCAGCACCATCTTCTTTCTAGAAACGGAGCCAGGCTGACTCAAAGCCTTTTTGTCTGTGCTATCTTCTTAGCTTCCATCATTCATACTTGTCAGATACCAAGACGTGCCTTTACGGGCAATGTATAGTGCTCTCAGAAGCAAATTAAAGCATAGGAGAAAAAAGGATGAGGATCCAGTTAGCTCACCCTTTTTCTTAGTTTTCCTCATAGAAGGAATTTCAGGGTTTACTGTTTTGGGAAGTGGCTGAGTGTTGTGTGCCACCTTCACTCCTGATCTGGTTTTCCTTCCCTTAATTTATAGACATGTTTACATGAACCACCCCTCAGCCAGTTCCTCCGCTAGAAAAAAAACCTTCCCCTCACTTCCTACCATCAGAAAAACTTCATAAACCACACAAGAGCAGTATTCATCCAGTTTCCTCCATAAGTCTCAGAACAAAACAATAGAATGTGGTGCCACAAAGCAAGGCTTATTGCTGTCTGGGATCCTTTCTCATCAGTAAAATGGAGATACTACTAATCACTGCATAAGGTCAAACTGAGGTTTAAATGATCTCATAAATGAAAAGCCATTAGCACAGACCCTGGCACAAAATTATCCTTCAATAAATCTTAGTTATTAAATTATTTCACATAGTTTTCTGATGCTCATTGTTATCTAACAAGATTCTAGGAGAAAAGGGATGGTGAAATATAAAAATGAATCCTCAGATTTTAGTTCACAAACAGATACATAGACCCAATGTTTTTTGGACAGGATGGCCTGTTAAATAATCATGTCATTCAAAAATTATTTTTCCTCTCAGCGATATATTCTCTGTGCAGTTTCATATTAGATAAATGAATTTTCCTGTTAGCAGCTCCTGGCCTTAGGAACAATGGATAGGGTACCTTTGGGTCCTCTACTCTATTTGGGGTCAAATCAATAGCACCAACAAACAAAATTTTCAAACACACTATCAGAATAGTGCTTTAGCATTTACTGGGTTTTCTCAGTTCCCAAGGTTTGACTCTGGCTTTTACGAATGCATTTTTATTCAATATCTGTTTGTGATAATGAAAGAGGTGATATTTGCCATGTGTCCAGGTTTACATTTCTGGCTCTGCTGGTTCTTAACTGCTCATGCTCCAGTTTGTCCTCTAGTTTCAGAGTCTTTGCGTCCTCAACCTCATAGGTTACTTACAGATTTTTTTACCAAACTGATATCCAGTTTAACTTTCGCATTATGCCTGTATCACCTCCTACACTAGTCAGACTCCTTACAAGAGAAATTAAGCTTTGGATTCTTCCTAGAAACAATATTCAGGCAAAGGGGCATTGGGTAGATCTGGTCCCATTTTAAAGAGAGAAGATGGTGCTGAGCTCCTGGTAGATGTCAAGGGAGAACCCTGGGAGGTCTTCCTCATCCACAGAGACAACATGGAATTCTTGGACTTATACCAAAAATATAGATCCAGTCTCATCCCAGATTTGCCCTTCAGTGGAGCCTCTTCCTGCTCTTCAAGTAATCTACGGTTGGGTTTAGGGGTTGATAGAACTGGGTAAAGGAATATAAGGGTGACTGATATGACAAATCAGGCACAGGATAACTCTAAAGAATTATGATGGCTGGTTTGCTCATGTGTTCACCAGCTGTGATTCTCTTTGTTTAAGCATCTGACAAACACAAATACTGACAATAATTGCTAAAACGTTCTCTGATACTATCATTTATTACAGATCTCATCATATTGCTCTGATAGAAAGTGAAATCTATGCAAATCTGTAGTTTTCAAGGTCACATTTGAGTCATCTGATAGATAAACTCACATTAGAGTTCCACTGTTCTTTCTTCCTTAACACCATCCCAGGACTCCCAGTAATATTAATGGCAAATGACAAATATCTACAAATTTATAAATACTCTTATGTGCAAGTATTTTATGGTTTACAAATTGCCTCCATGCATAATACGTTATTTGAGCCATACAAAAATCCCTGTATGGAGCGTTTTAATGTTCCCATTTTTCAGGTGAAGACAGTTTTAAATTGATTTTTGTGATTTAACCAAGATCATACAGAAATGGAGCTGAGAACTCATCTTCTGTCTCTAATTATATATCTATTGCTTACAGTAGGTTTTTTTGGCTACGCATGTTGAAAATGTAGTTTTTTTGAAATTAAGAAGTGGAATCAATTAAAAGAATATCAATTAGTGAGATCAGTTTCTTCATTCATATATGTCAGTGGCACAGTTTTCTGTTTATCTTATTACTTGTTTTCTTTTTGATTGTTACATACCCATGAAGTTGTTCAGTACTCTCATTATTATCTCATCTAAGCCCAATGATTTGTGAATATTGAACTTAAAAAAAAAATCCCCTTACCTGACTTTAAATCAATAGCTGTGCTGTCTCATTTTTTTTATTTCCCAAGTGCCCATATTCTATCTCTTTATTTTTCTAGTTAAAAAACAATTTTAAAAGCATTTCAGTAACTCTGACATTATAGAATTCCTGTTGTAATAAAATTAATAATTTAAATTTGTTGGCATCCAACACTGGAAGTCCTTCGGGCACCTTAATGAAAATAGAAAATGATACCAATCTTGCATCATGCCCTGATGACTACCCTAGAGCAAGATTGTGCAAATTCGCCAAATGACTGCAAAAAGAATGATTCCAAATTAAAACTTAAAAAAAAAATCACATAGGAAAAGCATTAGCTTTACCCTAAAGAGTAATGGATTGCAGGTCTCTAGCTTTAGATGATAGATGCAAGGGAAGGGAAAATGTTATCTGGTACTCTAAGACTCTATGTTGTTGAAAGATTAACCCTTTACTGAGTCTTAGAAAATATCTAGTTTGGACTCTTCAAATTTATCACAAATAAACGGACACAGTTTTAGGTGGAATTACATCATTAAAGAACCAAGACTAATTAGAGGGGACTTGACTGGCAGACAAGCCACCTGATGTTAAGCCAGGAAGTTTCCCACTATTCTGTGCTACCCCTAGTCTTCCAGTATTGGGGTAGAAATGAGGGTTTACTAATTTCAGACAGCTATAAATACCTGTGCTTACAAACCAATATAGGAAGTAGGAAAAGGGTGCAGTATGAGAGAATGGGGCATGGATTGGGGTGCTGCAAACAAGAAATATGAAGCATATACCTCAAGGACAAACTTTAAGTGGGACCAGAAAGCTCATAAATAATAATCTAATGCACTAATTTTTAAAAATCAAGCAAAAACTAATGGAAAAAAAAATTGCGTTTTTTTCTTACTCTTTTCATCTGAAACTGAGGCAAATTAGCCTTTCTCATCTCATTTGCTTCAGTCTGGTATTTAGTAGCTGGTATCATGGGAATGATTTTCCTTTCCTCTTAAGGCCTATGATAAATTCCCCCACACAGCAATGCCTTGTGGTTGAGACCAAAGTTTTACTATTGAAACTCTTCAGAGTAAGCCTAAGCCCCCCTTTCCTTTTACAAGGGTCAGAAACTTATTGAAAGTTGAAGTCGCTCATAATTATGCTTATTTGAAAATATGTTCATAAATTCTTTGAAACTCTTGTCTTCAAAATGTGGAATCTAATATCTCTTTCCTTGAGTGTGGGATGTACACATTTACAAGATTCTAGTGAATAGAATATGAAAGAGTGACAGTGTACAGTATATTGTGGCTTACTCCCTCCTCTCTCTCAGATCATGCGCTCAGGGGAAGGCCAACTGCCTTGCCATAAGGACAATCAAGCAGCACGTGGAGAGGGTCACATGATGAGAAACTGAGACCTCCCACCAACAGCCGTGTGATTGAACCATCATAGAAGAAGATCATCCAGCTCCAATCAAGCTTTCAGTTTGTGGCAGTCCTGGAAAACATCTTGGCTGCAGCCTCAGGAGAAACCCTAAGTCAGATCACCCAAGTAAAACATTTCTGAATTCCTCATCTACAGATCTTACAAGATAATAAATGCTTGTTGCTCTAAGCTGCTTTGTTTAGGGTAATTTGTTATGTTGCAATAGATAATTAATGCAATGTATTATATTAATATATTATGACCATGACAAGTGTCTGGGTTAGAGGTTATACCCATAGGATACTGAAATTGAAATGTCTGAGCAATGGCCTTGTCCAATTTCTTTCAAATACTGTAGTAAAGTTATAATTTTGTCATAGATTTAGATTTTATTCCAATTCATGTTTAATCCAACCCATGTTTAGAAATGAAACATAATCTTTAACCAACACTTAATCCAATTTCCACTTAAAAATAATCAGCTACACATGCAACTACTAACAGGAGCTTGAGACCCCAAAGAGCTCACCAGGGGTACTATTTTGAGTTGATAAAATTCAGCCCAAAGCAAGAAGTCATGCATAAAATTAGGGGGAGAAAAACACTGAAACAACCCAAACTTCATATGGTAGTTACACACTATTTCTAGGCTTTTTAACATTAAATTTATGTTAAATACCTTACTGTATGTCTGAGTTCATAATCACAGTTTAGAAACCAGTGTTAAAAGAAATCTACCTAAAGAGAACTGTTTAATTCAGCAAGTTCAAGTTTCAAGTAGAAAGTATAATCTTGCTTCACTCAATTCTCGCTTTCTAAGTTCTTTTAATTCGAAAATACCATTTACCTTACAAGGTGGTTCAAGGAAGCTTTTTCTAGAGTACTGGTCTAAAGCTTGGAAAATCAATGTCCATCTCGTCACTAACAGATCTACACAGGTTGCTGTATATTATTTTCCATTCTTTCTCTCTTCCCTTGACTCATGAGAATAAGTACTGATATCTAACCACACACTAAGTTATTAAAAGCTTACTGACATCTAACCTTACATAAAGTTATTAAAATTAATTCATCATGAAAACAAGATTATAAGATCATTGAACAGATAAGTCTTGATAAAAAGGCATGAGATATTAGAAAAAAATGCCTTGACACTTGTCACTGGGGAATGCCACCTCAGGAGCAACTTCTGATGAATGCAAGCAGGGATGAAACAGTCTTGGATGGAAGGAAAGCACTAAGTTTAGAAGACCGGGTGAGAACTGCTGCATTTTCCGATAAACAGTATTTAAAAAAAACAAAAAACTATTTAAGCCCAAATTACAATTCTGCATTATCTTCTTTAAATAACTTTCCTCCTAATATTCACTTAAAATCTATATTATAGTTTCAAAAAATATTTTGAAGGATAATTTTCTTAAAAAACTGACTTTTAGCTGAGCATGGTGGCTCACGCCTGTAAAGCTAGCCCTTTGAGAGTTGGAGACAAGAGGATTGCCTGAGGTCAGGGATTCAAGACTAGCCTGGGTAACTACAATAAATTTAAAAAATTAGCCAGGTATGTGGTACACACCTGTGGTTCCAGTTACTTGGAAGGCTGAGATGGAAGGATCACCTGAGCCCAGTAGGTCAAGGATAGAGTAACCGTGCACGTGCCACTGAAGTCTAGCCTGGGTGACAGAGTGAGACTCCTTCTAAAAAAAACAAAAACAAAAACAAAAACAAAAAACTGGCTTTTATTCTTAGCAATTAATTTTAGTTTCTTTAAATTATTTTTATTTTTGTATTTAATTATATAAATAACAAGAGTCAAATTTCCCTAATGACTAATACTTATTTTCTCTTCAGAATTTTTTTTCTTAAGATTCCATATATTTTATATCATGAGCGAATCACTTGAAAAAGTGGGTATGATTTACATTAAGTTAAATTCAGAGAATTTCAGTGTAGAGTTAGATAAGGTTTGACAAATCTCATAGGCTAAACAAACCTATACCACCAGTACTCGTATGACAGTAGAAAACATGTCCATCACCCGAGAAAATGTCCTACTTCCACCAATTCTTTGTCAGTCCTCACATCACAGCTTCACCCTGATAGCTACTGTTGCGATTTCTAACATCAATTGACTGTATTATTCTATAAGTTTATATAAAGCAAAAGTATAGTATGTCACTATCATGTCTTATTTGGTTCCTCGTGTTTTTTGAGATTCATTTATGTAATTGTGGGTTATCAGTAGTTAAGTTTTTAAATAACCCGTCAGTATTCCATTGAATGAATGTACCACCATTTATATGTGCATTCTTTTCTTGATGGACATAAGAGTGTTTTACAGCTTGGTCGTGTTTAGAGCAGCTATGAATATTTTGACAAAATTCTTTATGTGTGTTTTTTAATGTATTTTTTTATATATAACTAGAAGTAATACTGATGTGTCACAGAATAGATATCAAATTACCTTGATAAGAAACTGTTAAACAGCATTCCTAAGTAATTGTACCGTCTTTCCCTCATACCACCGACATGTAAGTGTAATAGTTGTTTTTTAATCTCAGAACACTGTTATTTTTTAATGTTTAAATTGAGTTTTTTAAAGTGTCTTAGTAGTTGGTAAAAACTAATATAAAGAGAAAATACAGTTATAGCTTTTGAGAGAATAGTCATTTTGTTAGGAAAAAATATTATTTATAATTTAAAGCAACTGCATGGAGGAAAATGCAGTAAAAGATAATTGACAAATTTTACTCTGTAAAGGAGATTAGAAAGAAAACATTTGATCTAAGAAGTTTGAAATCTTCAAAAAAAAAGTCAATACCTCATATTTTTTCTTGAAAACTTATGGAGAACGTCCATAAGTAAAATGTGCCATTGCCTCAATTCGTCATCTATGTTTATGAAACACTTGGAGAGTAAGGAAAGAGAGATGGTAGTGATTTGAAAAAAATAGAACTGTAAGGCTTAATACTATGAACTCTCCATGAGGCAATCAGTCATTCAAATCCTTTAGCTACTTATATTGTGTATTCTATTTCTATAGTCAGGAAATTAAGTAAAATAAATTTACTTCTTTTTTTTAAAGTTTGGAATCTCATTCTTGTTGTTCAGGCTGGAATGCAGTGGCACGCTCATGGCCACCACAGCCTCGACCTGCTGGGCTTTGGCTATCCTTATGCTTTAACCTTTCATGTGGCTGGAACCTTAGACGCACGCCACTATACCCAGCTAAATTTGTTATTCATTGTAGAGACATTGCCCAGACTGGTCTCGAACTCCCCGGCTCAGGTAATCTTCTCAACTCACCCTCCCCAAGTGCTGGGATTACAGACTATTTTATTAAGTAAAATATATTTGTTCCCTACTACGTTCTTTAGAAATATGCAAGGTTTTCATGAGACGAGGAGACAGCTTAGCTTTTGTTTTCCTAATGTCAATATATGTTTGATACTTATTAGTGTTTTTGAATTTTGAATTACTAAAATCTTGTACATTACATAAAATCTTGTATCATGTTCAGATACTTGTGATTATATGATATAAAACAAAGTGATGCTTAGAAAATGCTTTATTATTGAAGAAAAGTCACATCCTTAGAAAGGAGATTGGCTGCAGTTCTTAGAATACTGCTAGAACACTTGGCTATTCTGTAGTTGAGAAAATAAGTTGTCTCTCTCTAGATAGTTTTATCTTTTTTATTTAAAAAAGTACAGGATTAAAAGACATATGTAGGAAAATAGGCCTTATATGAACATTTTAATTTTTGAGTATTTAAAAGTAAAGATTAAAGTATACCATATATTTTTATTTATCTGTACAATATTAGACATTGACTGATGTTTTAAAACTACACAGAATGGAAACTAAAAATAAATACAGAAAGTGACAGGAACTTTGCAGCTGCAGGAGTATGGATAAGATGAGCATTCATAAGCTGTATTGATTAAGTAGAAGAAGTGAATAAAATGAAGAAGTAACGGGAATGATGGATAGTGAAATAGATTAAACTAATTGGGTCACTGATTGAGTTTTAAAAAAGGTGTCGAGAAAAAAAGGTGAAGAGCAACTATATTCATCTGCTAAAAAGATAGGTCACACATGTGTGGGGTTAAGGTGGTCCACTAATAAAGTAGGGCAAGCATGAGGCAGGCCTGGAAGGAGACCACTCAGGTACTGTGACCCTTCAACTCTATTACTAGATGCCATGGGAACACACCAAAGGCAGACATATCATAATTCCCAAAGTAGTGGTTGTCTGGAACTGGGGAATTAAAATGAAATGGATGTTAAGAAGGGAAGAGTGCAAGACTGATTACTACAACATAAGTATTTTATCATAGTCACAAGAAAAGACAGACCAGATAGACCTTATTTAGTGACAGAGCTAAAGAGGTGAAAGTTTGAAACACAAAAGTTTAGCCATGGAGCTTATTTATTGCCTTGTATATTCAAAGACACCACAATTTTGAGAGAGCAGCATCATATTATGAGTGTCATTTTTGAAGTATCTACACACTGTGGAAACAAAATAAATTGAAGTGCATATCAGGATGAAGAGATTTAAATAGTAACAGCATGGCGTAGAGTTAATTTCAAGTGCATGTCTCCTCAAATAACAATTCATGGCCTGGGATCAGAAAAACGAGTCCAGCTAGTGACATGAGTGAGCTTAGACAGAAGTGTGTATTATCCTTGGACATTTCTCCCTCCTTCACCAAGAAAGTCTACATCCTGTGAAGCCAAATATTGCTATGTTTAATCAAGAAAATTAATATGAGCACTACTAAGAGAAAAATATATGTAGCAGAGAGTCTTTGTGCCATGAAGATCGATTAGTAACTTGGGAAATCTCGAAATTTCAAGTCCAGGACTCTCGGGAGGGCCCAAGACTGACAGTGAATGACAAAACAGGGTAAGTGGGCTTCATGCTTTGGAACATGCCCCTGGTCTTGCCAAGAGCCTCCATCTGGCTCATTAGTAAAATTTTACGGGGCAGGAAATGTTCTCCATTAATTAACATTCAGAACACAAGTTTACAGAAATGGTTTCTGCAGGAGAAGAAAAATGTTTAACTAACATTTATTGGTGTGGAGAACACATAGAAATTCAAAATCTAAGACTCTTAAATGCCTTATCTGTTCCTGGTCAGATGAGAAGAAGAACACTTTTTCAGTAGAAATAAGTCTTGTCAGGTAGCTCAGTCAGGTTTGGTGAAGATCTTAGATAGGAATAAGCTTACTTGAAGGTCCTTGAGACAATGAGAGCGTCACTAAGTTTCAGGAAACTCTGTTTGAGCTTTCAGCAGGTACAGACCTTACCTTCTGCATGTTGATTGGCCCATTTAGGATTCTGTTTGCATGAGAGACATACATAAATAATTTTTCTTGTTGGCTGACTGATGGGAGTGAAGAAGTGCAATTGAGATGATGGGCTAATACCTGGCCATTGCCCCGCCTTTGAGCTTAAAGATAGTAACCTGATAAGGAGAGAAACGGTGGTAGAAAGTGCTAAAACTGAAGAGTTTTCCAGCTTTGAGATGCACTGGGAAAGTCCAAGGCTGGCAGTAGCAGCAACAACAGTCAGCCAAAAACCAACATGAAAGTATCAATGTCTAGTAATCAGCGTTAATCTTGGGAACTTGCCATCCCCAGAGGGAGAGGACCAATTCCAGAACATACTTAAGATTCCCTTGAGTTCTTGAGAAATACTTGGGGTAGAGAAGGCAAGCCATGTTGAAATTCAACAGAATTCAACTGCATAACTCAATTATGCAAATGGGGGTGCACCAGAACAGAGACATTTGTCATTAATGGCAAACCATTTATAGCCATGAGCCTCAGCTACCTACACGAATGGTCTATTTTCATAAGTTGCTGATAGTTATGGTATGTTTGTAAAATCCATATAACTCTTAAATAAGAGGCAGAAATCTGAGTTTAGACATACATAGCAACTCTTGGTGGAACTCTGGGTAAGCCACTTCATTATCCAGACATCATAGTTCCTATCTACCACCCAGTGAGTTGGAATAGAAAAATTCTAAGATTGACTTCATTCACTCAGCTTTTATTCTCTTTCAATTTAGTATACGCTATATGTGCAAACCAACTCAGCTAACGGGATATTTTCCTAGTGATCAATCCCTTCTATAAATAATCCTTTATCAATGTCACATATTCAGCCACATGTGTTTCTTTAAAATGTACTAGAGTCAGCCACACACTGCTGGCTACTTTTTTCTAGAGTCTTAAGCTACAGAATCACTTTAGATCCCATTTGGTGCTATTGCTAAGGGAAGAGATGGCAGGTGTCACACTCTTCTCACCCATCAGCTTCCACATTTATTTTGAGGATAGGCAGGGTCCTTTTCCTCTTGCTAATATTCTAGTGTCATCCTGATCTCTGGAAAATCTGACAGTTTTTCTTGTAATCTCAAAGCATCAGGTGAATTATCATGGATCAGCTATCCATACAGCATAAAGTAAGATTCCACTTGACATAGATGTTTACATTAAATATATTCAGAATAATTATTTTCACTGAAGCATTGATAGATCAATGAATAGCAATTTAATGAGAATATTGTCTGTCCTTGTAAGGGATATTCCCTCTTGGCGGTAAAGGTAGGACCAGAGTGCACTGTGTCATTCAGTCTTGTCAGGAGAGATGTTCTGTCACTGATTAAAGAGCTGCATGTTCTCTTTAGTCACAAAAACCTTTCATGGGGTAACCTTGTTTCTATCTTAATGGATTCAGGCAGTGTAATGAGAGCTACCAAAGTGGACATGAAGAAACCCTTTGAGAGACAGAACATGTCACTTCTCACTTATTCACTAATGGCAGTCCCTCCTGGGCTGAGTGAGCCCTTCTGGGCAGAGCTGGAAGAGTCGTTTATAATGTACCTGTGTTATAAGAAAGGAATTGACAGTAGTGGAACACTGCCAGGGAAGTGGGGGCACATAACATCAATAAGGGTACCTGACCTCAAACCAGGCAAAGTAAGAACCAACAGGAGGCCCAAACTTTACCTGTACGATGACCACTTGTATACCTAGTCCTGAATTGTATCCCACATCTTTAAAATAAAAAATAAAATAAAAATGAAATACACCCGTGTTCCTTACTACTTCGAATGCAGCAGAAAGGAACCAAAAAGAGATAGTTTTCTTTTGTTAGAAACTCCAAATAGAACTCATGTATCTTAGTTTCAAAGTGCTATCTGATGATGTAAAATCAGAGAGGAAATAATACTCCCTTAAATGTGGAAAATACCTTTTTAGGAGCTATTTCTATCGTTAAGTTGCCCAAATCTCTCTATACCTTTGGGAGTTTATTGGTCCAAAATAAGCTGTTCATTTGTTTCTGTTACAGATTGGGTATGCAAAGTACAGAGGATTTATGTGATATCTGTAAGTTACAAAATGAATTAATGATTGAAGTAGAATCAGAATTGGAGGTTCTCCAACTCTTTACTTCTCTCTCTCTCTCTCTCTCCCCCCCACCTCTCTCTCTTCCTCCCCCTTTCTCTCTCTCCCCCTGTGTGTGTGTGTGTGTATGTGACACACACATATACACATGCCAATGACAATCTAATGTCTGTCAAGATCAAGCTGCAACACATACAGATCAGATAATTGTACATTCAGGGAGAATCAGGAAAAAGAGGACTGAATTACTGAGAGTGCAATTTCATTCTATGGTTTTTGCCAATTTGAAGAAGCAACTAATTCATAAACTATATGGTAAGCACATTTAACTGTTCTAGAATTTTTCTCATGCTTCATGAAAACAGATCATAACTGGGAAACCAACTGTAAAATTAAAAGAACTAGATGTTGCCAATAAAGACCATCATTTCAGGAAAATAAATTTGTTTCTTGGAAGCTGTTCTTGAATGTATGCTTGAGGTGCCCACAAGAAAACTAATTCAACCGAGAAACAAATTGATCTTGCTTCACTGGTTTATATGAACAGAGTAAAATACACACCAACAGGTTATATCACTTAATAACTCCTTATTCCCTATAATGAATCAATGGCAAGATCACCTTGAATTATTTTATTTTGAAATCATATGTACAAAGTAGCTTAAGACCACAGTTCATGCACCAAATTATGGGTTTCATTAAGGACATCTTCAGAATTAATAGAACCAAGGTGATCAATGTTTGTGTAACACATTGTCCATTATGTTTGGGAGTCATGTTTCTTGAAGATTTTTTGTTTTAGATAGATAGGTAGATAGATAGATAGATAGATAGATAGATAGATAGATAGATAGACAGATAGATAGATAGATAACATTAGTGTGAGGATGAAATGAAAAATGAACAATTTGATACTGATGTTGGTGTCTGGAAATGTGTCATTTTACTCAGTGAAGGCATTTCATTGGATCTTGCAGAGGAAAAGGTGGCACATCTTTGCTAAATCAATTCTCTTGAGAGTTGGATTCTTCCTGATTAGTTTGTAAAAGTTATATGCAACTTTTGTATTAAAATGGTAAGAGAAGGAAATTTGCACATCATAATCTTCATTCTCCCGACTTGTAAATGCAAGTATTCGGTGAATTCTATCATGTAATTTGGAGCCATCATATGAGAAAATGGAGTAAAGCATGAAAATCTTCCTTCTAAGACTTCCTCTAAAGTTCTTTCTCTTCTGTGTTCCAGGCTCCATAGCAAATCTCCTTTGACCATGCCCTGTGGAAACAGTTACTTCTCCCGAAAAGAGGATATTTTTTCCAAAATCTGAGTAAAGCAGAGGGAGAAGCATAGATCAGTCCTTTATATTTTAAAAGCAAAAATGCTTAATGACCAAGCCACTAAGAAAAATTCAGGCTCAGTCATATTTAGATATTAGAAAGTGACAGTTTATAAACTCTTTAAAGCAATTATTTTATGACTCAAAAGTCCATAACAAATCCTTAATATTCATTAAAATGAATTATTAAATTAAAGTTTTCTGAAAAATATACTATTTTATAAAGAAATTATTTTACTACAACTGACTTTATAATAACTTTTAATAATGTGTGCTATCCTACTCTCTTTTCCTTTAAAACTATATTTTTAATTTACATTTGATAAAAGTACAAATTTTGCAAATTCAAATTAAAATGTATGTGGTTGGCTTCACAACATTTCTTTAGAGTTATAGGTGCATTTTTTCTGTTGTGTTAAATTTCAAGAAAGATGGTTCTCTTTATGTCATATTCTTAAAAATTGTTTTAACCATGAATTTTCTATGAGTATAAATTCATAGAATCAGAAAAAGTCCTAATATTAATTTGTCAAGTAGTTTTTCACTATTTTACTATAAAATGATGAGTATGTCCTTTAACCCCCTGGAGACCCATTACTTTGAAATAGTTTGCATGTTTCACATGTATTATGAAGGACTATATTCCTAACTAACTAATATTCAAAGACTCATATCATGTGCAATTAATATTAATGCATTAAGAAAAATGATATTATGTAATATTTTCATTAGCCTGTTCAGTCTTATTGCAGTATTTATTAAGCTATCTGAAGCACTAAAAATAACTAAAGAGTTTCCAACAATTTTTATACAGTCTGAATGTGATACTGTTGATCTTCAAAATCATTAACAAATTCAAAAATCCAGGATTAAAAGATTTAGGAAAATACCTAATTTAAGTAATATGTAACTGAAGATGTGAATGGGTTTCCTCATACAGCATTGTTATTAATGTGAGTATCTGGATCCTCTTACTTCTCTGGGGCTTCTTGAGAACTTTCCCTGAACACTATTTCTTCAGCCAAGTGGGAGGGGTCTTTTGAGGATGACTCCAGTTCAAGCTTATTTATGAGACATGTTTTAGCTTATGATACTTTAGTTCCATAATGGGGGTGATTAAAAGTTGCTTATTTTGCTGTAGTTACATCTTCTTTAAGATGTATTTTATTTTTCTTATTGCTTTCTCCCATGATGCCAATGCTGTAACATAGATTTGAGGTTGTGTCTTGGTTGGGAGGTAATTTTGAATAGATTAACTCTAGTCTATTGGGCCCCTGCCTTCTTTGACACTGAGAGACTGAACATACAATCAGATAATCACCAGACCATATATTAAAAATAGAACTCTGACCCACATCTTACAGCAATTAGACCAGGAAACCAATCCAGCAAGTCAATAATTTACTTCTATAATAATTGGCTTAAAGTAACCAGGACTTGATTAATAACTAACAACTTCCATAATTTTTGCCACTACTTTTAATTTAGAACCAGCAAGAGAAAAGTAAATATGCAACCCCTCTCAATCACATAGAATGCCCTTCTTTTAGTGAGCTCACCTATTGCTTCTCCATGCAACAGCTTTCAATTAGGTCATGTATTCAGACTTCTTTTTGTCCACTATAAAGATTTCCCATTCTTCTTCTGCCTGCCTTTGAATATGAATTTTTGCCAAAACAAAAATGATGGTAGCTGACTCTTTCTTTTTTTTCTTTTCTTTTCTCTTCCTTTCTTTTCTTTCTTGCTTTCTCTTTTTCTTTCTTTCTTTCTTTCTTCCTTTTTCTTTTTTTTTGTTACAGCAAGTTTGGAATAACATCCTTTTCTTGTTTTGATTTGATTGTTCTTTATATATTTCCACACCTGTGATTTTAAAGTGTAGTAGTTAGATTCAGATTTGGATTCGGTTTTAGATGTTTTACTTGGTGCTTTAAATTATGTGCAAAAAGGAGTTCTCAGTTTAGTTCATGCATATTATAAAAATCTGGGGCGCACACACACACACACACACACACACACTCCAAGGGAGGATATCATCTACAACTCTCTATATTTTAAAAAATCTCATCTTTTTGGTGTAATTATCCAATCTTAAAGCACTAGTATGAAACATAACAGTAGTTATATGTAGTTTAATGACAGAGATATATTCTCAGAAATGTGTCATTGGGCAAGTTCAGTGTTGTGTGAACATTGTAGATTATAATCACATATACTTACTTAAACCTAGATGAGATAGCTTACTCCACACCAAGGCTACATGGTCTAGCCTATTGCTCATAGTCTACAAACCTGTGCAGCATGTTACTCTACTCAATACTGTAGGTTGTTGTAACATAATAGTAAATATTGGTATATCTAAACATAGAAAAGATACAATAAAATATGATATTAAAATATCATGGAGGCCGGACTCAGTGACTCGGCCTGTAATCCCAGCACTTTGGGAGGCCTAGTTAAGTGGATTTTCGAGTCGGCAGGTTTGAGACCATCCCGGGCAACTTGGCAAGACCCGGTCTCCACAATCAAAAAAAAAAAAAAAAAAAAATTAGCCAGGCGTGGTAGCACGCACCTGTAGTTCCGGCTACTTGGAAGGCTGAGGCGGAAGGATCGTTGGAGTCCAGCAGGTCGGTGCTGGGGTGAACGTGAGTGTACCACTGCACTCCAGCCTGGGTGATGGAGTGAGACTCCAACTCAAAAAAAAAAAAATTATGGGACCATTGCCTCATAATGCACATATATGTACATATTATGGTCTGACTACAATGTTATTATGTAGGACACGACTCTATGGCGTATGAGATATGATACTCTGAGGAATATACAGATAAGCAAGGAAAATAGTCTGCCTTCTAGAAGTTTATAATATAAAAAGATAAAACTATAGAAAAACTATAAAATTAGATATCATACAAGACATGAAGTAAAGAAGGTAAGTGCTTCAGCTGTTTTGACATGAAAACAGTTATTTTCTTTGAGTGATGATAAAGGAAGTCTTCATGAAAGAATTAACATATGAACTGTGGTAAACCAGTAGGTTTGGGCTGGAAGCCAAATAACATTTTTGTTGTTGCTGTGGCTGCTTTTCTATTGTTGTCTAATTATTGACATTGAAATCTCATTAATTTAGAATCAACAATTTAACTGATCTCATTTTAAATTTGTTCCCATATTTAGAATTTGTTCCACATTTAGAAAGACATCATATTTTTCGATGATCTATTTTGAAGTGGTTCTTGTGTTGAATGACTTCTTTTTAGTTTCTTGGGTAATGAATATTTCTATGTTTCTATTGAAACTAGTTTTTCAAATGCCCATGGGCTCTCAAAAAATGAGGACTATTTTAGGCTTTTATTTTCTTTGCCCTACTGCATTGTCCGTCTGTCAAAGTTTATTAAAGCCAAGGACTTATCTTCCTGCAATGACTTGAAAAAGCAGCTCCAAGGAAAATAATCTGGAAAGAGAGATAAAGACATTTAAACCTGTTGTTTTAAAAATCAATGGTCAGCATATAGCTTGGATACATAAATCTTTAAGTGATTTTTTTAAAAAATGGAGTGCATCAGGAATCTTCAATTAGGTAAAGTAAAAGCAAAATCTTGGGGACTTGTGATTTCATCTTAGAGATGAAAAAGTTATAAAATAGCACCATTTCTGCTTTTATAACAAGGGAAAAACTGGACAAACAATACATTAGTGACTTCTATTAGAATTGTCAGAGAACTGAGGATGTAGAATAAATGGCTAACATATAATAGAGAAACACAGAAAGCAGTAGAAAACCCTGAGCATGTCTTTACCTGGGTCAGATTCCACTAAATACACAAGCTTGTAAGTCAAGTTAGGTAGATATTTTGAGTGAATAGCTAAATGTAAACCTTGGGCTATTGTGAGAACATGGAGCTTCTGATCAACATAGAGAAGTTCACATACTCCTATAGGGTTTTACTCCGCGACCCTCACCAGGTGCCAAGGTTTGTGAGAATTCTGAGAAGTTTTCTCACTCACAAAGCCCTGCCAAGACTCATGTTACCTATCTCCATAAGGAATGAAAGCATTAGTCTGGGCAGGGAACAGGATCATACGGTAACAGTATCATACAGGAAACCCTATACTTGTAGCATAAAGGCTCTAATAGAACACCATAGCAGCTACAGTTGGGGAATGGAAGCAGTGGGTGAAAATTCCCCCAGGCCCATCTTTCCTGTTATTACCTTATCTTATTTTGTTGGGGGCAGGTGGGGAACAGATAGTGGGATGTCACCACAATTGTAGCATGAGGGCACTGAAGAAAATCCATTGCAGCCTGGGAAGGGAGAGAGGGAGACAGGGGAATGAAAATAATCTCTATCTTTTTGGGTAGGACAAAAATATATGTTATCCTCACCAATACATCTGCAAGAGGGACAGAAACATTTGTCAAGACCATACCACTAAGAATAGGTTTACCGTGCTTGAATGAAGACTTAACTGGAACACCAGAGAACACACTTCCCCCGATCCCCCACTATCAGGCTAACAAGCATCAAGTTAAAATTAAAGAGTAATGCAGGTGGGACGAATGAAGAAAAAAAAAAGACTATCTCTGGAGAGTATTACAAAGGGAAGACCCCAACCCAGGTGGTCACATACAAACAAAATAATGCTAGAGGCATTTGAAGACTCTGGTCCACTGAGAATACCCATACAACAACAAATGTAAAATCTAGCTCAGCTACTATGTTAACACAAATGCTCACACTAAAGATCAAAAAGAGAAAAAGATGTGCTCAACCCAAACAATAAAATGAATTACCTAAATATATACATGTTCAGTTTTAGCAACAACAAAAAGACACATATGAAAACACAAGAAAAACATACACTCTGAAAAGACCAAAAAAAAAAAAAATTATACCACGACATCAGATATGAAAAGATGTTGGGCCTACCAGTCAGTGAATTTAATATTACTATGATTAATATGTTAAAGACTATAAGAGAAATGAAAAATAACATGCAAGATCAGATAGACAGTGTCAGCAGAGATAGCACCTATGAAAAGAACATCAAATATAATGTTTAAAAATCAAAATTTGCAATAAAATGAATGAAGATATTGTCATTTAGCAGATTTGACATATCTGAGGAAAGGATCAGAGACTACAAAGATAGGTCAAGATAAATTACCCTTTGAAATAAAAAAAAATTGAAAAGGAGAAATAAAAAGAACAGAACCTCTAACAATTGGAGGATAATCTCAAACCGTCTAACATATGTATAATTTTACTCTCAAAAGGAAAACAGAAAAAGAACAATGAAAAAACAAAAACTAGGAAGCAGTGATCCAGAATCTTTCAAACTAATAGTATATACCAAAACACAGTTTCCAGAATTCAAGAGAATATGAAGTGGGATAACTAGCCAAAAAGCCATAAAAACAAAAATCCTAAAGGCAACCTGAAAGGAAGGGGTGGGGACAGCACATTATTTACAGAAGAAAAGGAATTATACTTACAGCTGACTTGTGAGAAAATCTGAAAACAAGAAGAAAAAGAAATATATATATATATTTAAAGCACTGAAAAAAATATTGGAATATTGACATACAATTTTGTACCTAGTGAAAATAACCTTCAAATTGAATTCAACAGCCTAAAAAAAATTACATATAGTAAACAAGTGAGATTTATTCCAGGTATAGAAGGCTGGTTTCACATTGAAAACCAATAACTAAAATTATCACAACAAAAAAAATGAAAAATCTTCTCATACCAACTGACCAAAAAATAGATTTTTGACAAATTAAATTTTGACACAATTTAATCCACACTCATGATAAAACTTTCCAAAAACCAGGATACAAAAAAAGCTTCTTCATTTTGATAAAGAACCTTGATGAGAAATGCCACTGAAGATGGTGGAGGAAAAAATGCTGACCTGAGTAACTGGACATTAGTAGTAGTTTTAAGAGTTAGAGGCAAAAAAAACAACAAAATAAAACAAACAAAAAACAAAAGCTGTTTGCAGCTCCAATATCCTAGTTGGTAAATTTGTGCCATTCAGGCACTCATTAAAAAATCTAAAACGTCACATGTGTATACATGTATACTGGAATGGAACAATTAAATAAATGGATGGCAGATGATCGGATTCAGGTTTCATACTGTTAGACCAGAAAGTTACATATACTCAAGGAAAGGAGGCAGAAATGATCCATCAGATAATGGATTAGAGTTATAGTCATCAGTATTAACTGATGTTCAGCTTACTGCAGATATAAATGGTTACATATAGAAATATTTATAGATATGTGTATATTTGTATGCACATATATTTCTGACTGAGAAAGCCTGGGAGCAAAGATTTTCCAGTAGCAATGTGTACATCTAGCAGCAGCAGATCTTGGTTTTTAATACTATTCTTGAATAAATGGAATTGGGATTCCTTTAATAAATATTTGATTGTAGGACTTAAGTAGAAGCTACACCAGATAAGATTGGGGAATCTTGTAATGACAGGAAATAAGGAAGTGCTAACAACAACAACAAAAATTATGGGTGTATAGCAAAGGGAAACAAGTATCAAGCAAACAAGCTTATAATGACAAAAGCTGGAACAATCTATTTTTACTGATTTACGAAAACCGCTTTTCATAGAAATAAATAAATAATCTCAAAGTAAAGGGATGAAGAAAGATAAACTATGGAAACACTAAAGGGTAACGGGAAAATTTATCCTGACAAATTGAACTTTAGGACAAAGAAAAATATCAGAGATAGAGAGGAATTTAATTGTGAGATACATTCTTCAAGAAGGCATAAAAATCCCAAATGTCTGTGTGCCAAGACACGGAGCTCCAAAATACAAGAGAAACATATGGGTAGATATGAGAAGAGAAACAGACAAATGCACAATTATGAGTGAAAGCTTTAACATTCCTATTGTAGTAATTAATAGAATGAAAAGAAGAAAAATCAGAAAGGATATAGATTTTCTGAAAAAACAAATAACCAAGTTGACCTTATTAATACACTCAAGCAATAACAATAGAATATGTATTCTTCTCAAGTGACCATGGAGCAACTACCAATATTGAATTAACACTTTTTTTTTTTTGAGTCAGTGTTTCATTGTGTTACCCAGGCTAGAGTGCAGTGCCATGATCACAGCTCACTGCAGCTTGGAACTCCTGGGCTCAGGCAATTCTCCCACCTTAACCTTTTGAGTAGTTGGAACTCCAGGCACATGCCACCATGCCTGGCCTAGTACAATTGTAAAAATATAAATTAAGCAGAGGATTTTATTGGATCATAGAATGATTAAATTAGAAATCATTACTAGATCTTTGAATATTTGGAAATTAAGCAACACAGTTTTGAATAATCATGGCACAAAAAGAAAACCTTAAAGTGGTTTTTAATCCTTTGAACTAAATAAAATTAAAATACAAATGATCAAAGTTCACTTACAAGGAAACTTATATCCTCAAATGCGTATGTTAGAAAATCAAAAGAAAATGTCTAAATTCAGTGATCTAAACTACCACATTAAGAAACCAAGGAAAGAGGGGCAAATCAAACATAAAGCAAAACTGAAAAAAGGAAAGTTTATGTTAAGAGTAGTGATAACTGAAATTGTAAAGAGAAAAACATGAGATTATTTTAAAAGAACAGTAAAATTTATTAATATTTAAGCAGTGTGATTAAAAATTAAATAGAGAAGACATATGCCACCAATATCAGAGATGATAGTGGGGGCATCACTTCTGATACTAAAGATATTAAAATGTAGTAAAAGACTACCATGAGCAATTATTTGTTCATAAATTCAACAACTTAAAAGACATGTGACATCGAATGTCACCACTACCCATATTCACCAATTGAATGCAGTTAAAATATTCTCAAAACCAAAGACACCTCAGACCTAGATGATTTTACAGCAAATTCTACCAAACACAATCAAAGGAAAATATAGTAATTCTACACAACAGTTTCAAAAAATAGAGTGGGAGGGAGTACTTTCAAACTCATATTACAAGACCAACATCACCCTCATACTAAAATCAAGTAATCAAGTAATGGTATTACAGGAAAAGAAAACTAAACAGTGATATTCCTCATAAAAGCCACAATAAAATAGTAACAAATATAAACCAGCAGAATATTTTCTTTAAGATATAAACCATTATGACTACATGGAATTTATCTGAGTCATGCAAAAATGGTATAACTTTTACAAAAGCAGGTATTATGATTTACTGCATAAAATTTTACGAAATTAAATATGCATATATGTATATATACATATGCACACGTACTTGATCAATCTCAACAATGTAGAAAAAAATATTTGAAAAAAAAAATCACTATTCAATCCTGATAAATACTCTCAGCAAACAAAAAATGGTAAGAAAATCCCTCAATCTAGTGAAAGGTATCTATAAAGGAAACCTAGAATTAACTTCATGCTCAATGATGAGAGACTGAATATTTCTCTTTACAATCAAAAACAAGACTTGAAGGTTCGCTTTCATCACACTTTTTAACATCATACTGGAAGGTCTAGCCAGATAAATCAGGAAAAAATAAGGAAAGAAATCAATTTAAACAGAAAAAAATTCTTTATTTATGAAAAGCATATTTATATATGTATGTATGTACATCTATACATGTGTATGTATGTGTGTGCGTGTGTATATGTGTGTGTATATGATTAAGAATTTTACTTGGGCTGGGCTGGGCTAAGTGGCTCAGTCTAATCACAGCACTTTGGGAGGCAGAGGCGAGTGGATTGCCTGAGCCCGCCGGTTTGAGATCAGCCCGGGCAACTTGCAAGACCTCGTCTCTACAATAAATCAAAAATTAGCCAAGCATGGTAGCTTGTGCATGTACTTCCAGTTACTTGGAAAGCTGAGGTGGAAGGATTGTGGGAGTCCAGCAGGTTGACACTGGGATGGCCATGAGTGTCCAACCTGGGTGACGGAGTGAGACTGTGACTCAAAAAAAAAAAAAAAAAAGAATTTTACTTAAAAGCCTCTATTAAAAGCCTCTAGAACTAACAAGTTGACTTAACAAAGTTGCTAGATGTGAGGTTAAGATATGAAAGTCAATTTTATTCTTATACAAAATAAATAAAAATTGTGTTTGGAAATAGGCTGCAATACTATTTACATGAAAACCATAAAATAAGAAGTATGTGAACACAAATTTAACAAAATAGTTGCAGCATTTTATGCTAAAATCTATTAAACACTGATGAAATATGCGTGTGTACTGTGCTCATAGATTTGAAGATTCAATATGAATAAAATGTGACCAATTTGATCTATAGAGTCACTATCTTTCTAATAAAAATTCTAGAGATCTTTTATGTAAGTATTGACAAACTGATTCCAAAATTTTTAAGGAATGCCAAAGTAAGTAATGCAGTCAAAACTGTTGTGAAAAAGAACAAAATGTAGAGGATTCACAACACATAATTTCAGTTCTTACCATAAAGTTTCATAAATAAAGAATTATTAGAGGTGAATGAATAGGCATAGATTAATGTAACAGAACATTAAGTCCAGGAATAGAGTGACAAAGGTATAGTAAACAGATTACTGACAGCAATTCAAAAGGAATTCATTGGAGAAGGAACAGTTTTTATAAGATATGGTGCTGGGAAAATAGGTCTTCCATATACAAAATAATGAACTTTGACATAAGCTTCTTACCTATCCCAAAATTGTCTCAAAATGAAATGATTGACCTATAGTTTAAATACAAAACCATAGAAGTAATGAAACATAGGCAAAAATATATTTTACTTTGGGTTTGGCAGTGAGATTTTACATTTGACACCAAAGTACAACTTATAAAATTTAAAAAAATCAAAAACACATACCAGATAACATGGAATTTATCTAAATAAAAATAAATATAATAATCTGAGAAAAACACTATTAAGAGAATGAAATCACAAACCACAGACTCTCCTAAATATTTTCAAATCACATTTTGAATAAAGGATTAGTATCCAGAATTCAGAAAAGTGTCCTAAAACACATCAATAGGAAAACAACTTAATAAAAAGTGAAAAAAATGTGAATAGACACTTCATTGAAGAAGATATATGAATGATATGACTATTTAAAGTTGTACAGTATTATTCATCCTTAGAGAAATTCAGATTAAAATGACAATAATATACAATTTACTAAAATTTAAAAAAAAAATGGTTACACCAGACTCTATGAGGCTGAGTACTGTTTGTGAGTTCTCAGAGTACTGAGAACTCTCCTGTGTTGATAGTGAGAAGCCAAAATGTCACACTCGCTTTGAAAGAGAGCCTGGAAGTATTTTAAAACACCATCAGATTCAGCAATCCCACTCTTAAGTGTTTATCCAAGTAAGTCGAAAACATACTTTCATACAAAAACATATGTATGAATGTTTATAGTAGCTTAATTAATAACTGCCAAAAACCGGAATTAACAAAGATCTCCTTCAAGAGATCAATAGATAATAAATTGTATACATGCATAAATTGAAATTATATTTAAAAAGAATGAACCATTGATTTTCACAACATGGATGAATCTTAAATAAATTTTATGATGTAAAAAAAGCTTACCCTAAACGGTACATATTGAATAATTCCATTTATATGACATTATGAAAAGAACAAAGCTCTGGGGTCAGGATATTGATCTGTTTTTGCGAGGAGTTGTGAAAGTTGGGAGTGATTAACTACAAAGGGGCTACACAAGTGAGAATTTAGGACAAGTGTAACCATTCTTTTTGTCCTCGTCTGGTAGATACCTAACTATGTGCATTTGTCAAAGCCCATGAAGATGTACGTCTCCAAAAAAGAAACTTTATCATATGCCAAATGTTACCATATAAATAAGTCAACCAGGATCTTGGGGGAATCCCAAGATGGATCTAACTATATTACAAATATGTGACTTAATCTCACTAAAGGTGGTGTAGAATAGCAGAGCTGACCTAAATAACACTGGGAACATTCTTTTCATTGTAAAGCTTAAGCCAAATAAACTGCAGATAAACACAGTATTCTAGTGTATAATTTGTTTCTTACGGAGGTACAGTTAGCGGTTCTGAAACTCCTTTACTTATATACTTAGGTTGTATAAAGAAGTAAATAAATCGTAGATAATGGGAGCCAGGTTTCCTCTTGCCAGAGAAAGAAGTTACGAATAAGAAAAGAAGGCTAGAATGAATCCCATGGTGCCAAAATTTAGATGGCATTATGAACTAGTTTTTATTTTGAGATATGTGTATATATAAATAGATTAAGCAATCTATAACAATATGTAAGTTTGACAAATATAAAAACACATACATATAAGATTCACATGCATATGTGTATATGTGTATACCCATATGTGTGTATTTATATAAACAGATGCATACATATATACGAACAAATATACATATACACGTTTGCATATATGCATACACACATGTCTACAGACATACAAATATATGCAGTTAATTATATATAGTAAATTTTATATAATTAACTGATATATAGTAAATTAGTATACATAATTTATAAATATGTAATTTTATTTATTTTATAATAGAAATTGCATATATTTATATGTTTTATCAGATATAATGTGTATATAAAACGTTCTAGCTCTCTTCAATGAGTCTGAAAAAACTGATATCCAAACAGTCTTGATTTTAAAATATCAGTCTTCTGTAAAAAGAACCCCATTGCTCCATAAAGAAGTGTCTTATTCTTAGATGTGCTGATATGCAGATAAAATGCAAAATAAATCTCAAGTATTTTGTGGTGCCTGAAAGTAAAAAATACTAAAAAACAAAATAAAATAAACTTGAGAATGGGTATTGTTTACAAGACACATGAACCAAACTGAAAGACCTCACCATGGTCAAAGCTGGAATGATTTGAGCAACAAAATGAGTAAAGATACTATTGAATTATAAAACAAAGTATAAACTATTCTTGAGTTTATATTGAGATGTATAAATGATAAAATAAATAAATAAATAAAGGAGAAGGGACAAACTTTCTTAATGGAGTAATTACAAATAATGCGTAGTTACTCTTCCCTGGGATGGAGGACAGGCTTAATTTCCCTCTCCTAAAGTATGGATTTGACATAGGGATTTGCCACAGACAAAAGGTATGAAAATGCAAAAAATTATAACTTTCCAGTGAAAAAATCACTTTAACTTCATATCTTTGTAGTATTCCTTCCAAAACTCTGTAACCCAAGTCTAATTATAAGAAAACATCAGGAAGATTCAGATTGAGAGATAGACTGTAAAATACCTGGTAAGTACTCAAAATTGTCAAGATCATATAAACAAGAAAAGACGGAGAAAATGTCACAAGCAGGTGGAACATTAGGAGACAGTAATATTGAATGCGACTTGGGATCCTGGAAGAGAAAGCAGATATTTGTAAAAAAACTATTGTATTCTGAATAAAATCTTTAGTTTTGTTAATTGTATGGTGACAATTTTAATTACTTAGTTTGACAATTGTACCATAGTTATGTAAAATGCTAATATTTGAATATACATATAATATTCTTTTGTATATATAAAAGAATAATATATATAACTGTCTTTATTATGTTTGCTATTTTACTTTTAATTTAAATAATTTCAAAATTAAAGAAAGTTTTTTTTTAAGTTCGTATTTATGTAGTATTACTTTGACAATATCTGCAAATGCTATTTTGGTGTAAGAAGTATCATATATAAGAATGTAGCCATTAGGTTTGTAAAAAATATATATATTTTTTTAGAAAGCAGGATTTATTGAGAGGAAAGAAAAGCTCCAACTGTAGGAGGGGACTCGAGAGTTGCCCTGTAAAAAATCTTGAAAGAAATCTATTAAGAAAGCAAGAGACATTTCAACCAAGTAAAGAATATTTATAAACAACTGGAAAATAAATAAAAAGAAATAGAGATTCCTTTCACAATAGCAAACTTTTTTTAAAAATTTCTGAAATAAAAATTTAACAAGTTATGATCTACATATAAAAAGCTATAAAATCTCCCTGGAAAAGAAAAAAAGAGAGAAGAGAAAAATTGATAGATACATAGGCTCTTCTTCTGTAGGAATATTTAATAGTGTAATAGAGCTAATTCATAAAACACTGATTTATGAATTTAATACAAATACAATAAGAACTTTACCAGTACCATGCTGTTTTGGTTAATATATCTTTGTAGTATAATTTTACGTCAGAAAATGTGATGGTTCAAACTTTATTCTTTATGCTTAGGATTGCTTTGGCTAATCTGACTCTTTTTGGTTACATATGAATTTTATAATTGTTTTTCTAATTCTGTGAAAAGGTTGTTGGTAGTTTGATAAGGATTGAGTAAAATCTGTAGATTACTTTGGGTAGTATGGTCATCTTAACAATGTTGATTTTTTTAAATCCATGAGCATGGGACGTTTTTTCATTTGTTTGTGTTCTCTAAAATTTCTTTCATCAGTGTTTTGTAGTTCTCCTTGTAAAGTTCTTTGATGTTTTTGGTTAAGTATATGCACAGATATTTTAGTTTATTTAGTAACTAATATAAATGCAATTGAGTTCTTGATTTGATTCTCAGGTTGGTTGCTATTAGTGTATAACAGTGCTACCAATTTATATGTATTGATTTTGTATCCTGAGATTTTATTGAATTCATTTATCAAAACTAGGAATATTTTGGATGAGTTTTTTTTTTTAATTTTCTTGGCATGAGATCATATCATAACTATACAGGGATTGTTTGATATTTTTCTTTTTCATTTTGGATATGCTTTATTTCTTTCTCTTGCCTGATTACTCCTGTTAGGACTTCCAGTACTACATTGAATAGGAATGGTGAAAGTGAGCATCCTTGCCTTGTTCAAGTTCTGAAGGGGAATGTTTTCAACTTTCCCAATTAAGGATTATGTTGGTTGTTGGGTTCATTGTATATGACTCTTAAGGAATGTTTCTTTTATTCCTATTTTGCTGAGAGTTTTTATTTTGAAGGGAAGCTGGACATAGACTAGTGGAACAGAATAAAGAATTCAGAAATAAACCCAAATGAAGTACAACAAACTGATCTTCCACAAAGCAGGCAAAAACATACACTATTTATTTGCCAGATGGTTCTGGGAAAATTGGATAGCTACGTGTAGAAAAATGGAACTTGATCCCTATCTCTCACTATATACAAAAATTAACTCAAGATAAATTAAATGTAGACCCGAAGCCATAAAATTATATAAAAAAGCATAGAAAGCTAGAAAAACTAGAAAACTTTTATGAACATCAGCCAGCCTAGGCAAAGAATTTATGGCTGAGATCTCACAAGCAAATACAACAAAAACAAAAATGAACAAGTGGGACTAAACTCCAACTAAAAGCTTCTGCACAGCAAAATAAATAATTAGCAGAGTAAATAAGCAACCTACAGAATGGGAGAAGATATTCACAAAAAATACATCCAACAAAGAACTAATATTTAGTATCTGCAAGCAACTCAAACAAATCAGCCAGAAAAAATCAAGTAAAAAGTGGTCAAATGACATGAACAGAAAATATACAAACGGACAAGAAGCATATGATGAAAAAGCATTCAATATCTCTAATCATCTGGGAAATGCAAATTAAAACCACAATGAGATATCATCTTTCACCAGTCAGAATGGCCATTAATAAAAAATAAAAAAACAATAGATGCTGGCATGGATGAGTTGAAAAGGGAATACTTATACACTTTTGGTAGGAGTATAACTGAGTTCAGCTTCTATGGAAATCAGTATGGAGATTTCCCAAAGAACCAAAAGTATGTTTACTATTCAATCCACTGCTCCTTTTACTTGCTATCTACCCAAAGGAACAGAGGTCATTATACAAAAAGATACCTGCACTCATATGTTTATTGCAGCACAATTCACAATAACAAAGATGTGGAATCAACCTAAATACCCATAAAGTGATCAGTGGATAATTATAATGTACACACACACACACACACACACACACACACACACACCAGGGTTGCCTAAAAATTTATACACATTTTAAGAGATGTATTCATGTATTACTTTTGGAAGTTGAATTAAATTACGGTAGCAATGTGTATTATGAACATTCATGCAACCATTCTTCCGCCATTTTTTGACTGTCTTGCTTGTTCCATGGTATCCATCTTTTTATTTTTTGGCACCTTCATATGTATGTATACACACCACCATGGAATACTATTCAGTCATAAGAAAAGAAAAAAATAATGTCTTTTGCAGCAACTTGGATAGAATTGGAGATCATCATCCAACCTGAAGTAACGTAGGAATGGGAAAAGAAATACTGCATGTTCTCACCTGTAAGTGGCAGCAAAACAAAGGGTTTGCAAAGGCATAAAGAATGGTATAATGGACATTGGGAACTCAGAAGGGGGAGGGTGGGAAGAGGTGGGATGAAAAATCACCTATGGTGTACAATGTGCACAGGTGGGAGTGGTGGGTACATTTAAAGCACAGCCTTCTTTGCCACTATATAATGAATCCATGTAACCGAAAACTATTTGTATTCACTCAAGCTATTGAAATTTAAAAAAAAAGGAAAGTAAATGGTGTGTTAAAACTTGACGAATAAACTTTCAATTTTATAGTCATGAAGAAACAGTTGAGAATATTTTTAAATATTTAGAAAATAATTTGGAAAAATATGGATAGAAAGCGTGAATTTCATGCATTATTAGATATCAAAACCTATTATAAAGATGCGATACTTAAAACTCGGCACTGTGGCTCACGCCTATAATCCCAGCACTGTGGGAGGCCTGAGGCAAAAGAATTGCTTGAGCCTAGAAGTTCAAGCTCAGCCTATATACAATACTGAGAACCGATGTCTACAATAACAACAACAACAAAATTCGGAGCCCAGAAGGTAGAGGCTATGGGGAACCATGATAAGATCGTGCAACTGTTTCCTCAAATGTTACTCAGTTTAACCATATTTTTGACAGAAAACAAACCACATGCAGTTTACAATTATGGTGCAGATATTATGTGCTATTGATTGAAGAGAAATATATATGCTTGCATTTTCAAGCTTTTAGATGGATTGTTTAGTATTCTGTATTAAGAAGGGAAAGTCTTGTTTTGTGGCCTGACTTATGATTTCTTGGATAGAATCTCAAAAGCACAGTAACAAAAGCAAAAACAGACAAATGAGATTGTATTAAACTAAAAAGCTTCTGCACAGCAAAGGTAACAATTAATAGAATGAAGAGACAGATGACAGTTTGAGATAAAATATTTGCAAACCATACATCTGATATAGGGTCCCAAATACATAAGAAACTCAACTCAAAAGCAGAACAAAAAACCAGATTTAAAGCTGAGCAAAGGATCTAAGCATTTCTCAGAAGAAGAGATACAAATGGCCATAGATATAGGAATATCTCCAATCATCAAGGAAATGTAAATTAAACCAAAATGAAGTATCGTTTCATACCTGTTAGAATAGGTATTATCAAAAAGATAAATGGTAACAAGTGTTGTGGATGTGGAGAAACTGAGGTGATGGATATATCAATTAGCTTGCTTGAATCTTTTTACATTGTATACATAGATCAAAACATCACATTGTACCCCATAAATATATGAAATCATTTTTCATTGGTTAAAAATAAATTAAGAAAAAAAGATTGTGCCACTGCACTCCAACCTGCGTGAGAAAGTGAGACCTCACCCCCCCAAAATTTAGATATTTAAGGTGTGTAATATTTATCAGAAAGGGATTTTAAGGGAAAACAGTCAAATTCAGAAATAGATCCAATAACAGTATATATAATGATACTTTTAGAGGCAGAAAATGAAATAAAGAAATAGAGTTGGGACTATGAGAGCCCTATTAATGTATAAGGAGGTACCCCCCCAAAACCTGGAATTTATTTATAAAAAATGTATATTTATTCTCACATATTTCAACGTCAGTCACCTTCAAAGTGTCCTCGGTATGATGCAATAAGATACTTTTTCCACTGCTCGAAACAGTTTTTGGACTCGTCAATTTGGTTGTCTTTTAGTACTTCTGCTGTTTTTTTCTACCTCTTTTGTATTGCAAAACGTTTCCCTTTGGGGACTTTTCTCATCCACAGACGAAATAGGGAAGGTGAGGCACGAAGGTCATGCTATTTTTTGTCAAAATACTTAGTGTGGTGTGGGCAGGTGCACTTGCAAATCAACATGAAATAGGCAAGCGAGTTGAAAGACTCTCCAAAAAAATTTCACTAAAGCTAAATGCTGTCTCTCACGTTAGCTGGTTCACTGATGCCGATGGGTTCCTAGAACACTTACTTAGTGGGGGAAGCCTGTCTGTACTATAGGGGCCTACTTTCCAAAAAAAAAATCATTTTTTGTGTGTTTATGTGTCTCTCCTCATACACAGTTGTATGTGCTTTAATGCTTCATGACATTTCTGTGAATATATTGCACTTTACTAAGACCAATTTTAGATAAATAGTATATTCTATTTTTTATCTATAAAAGTGTCAATGTAAAACAAATTGATTGTATCTCATACTTACAAAATGGTAAAATGAATATTGTCATATAATAGTGCAAATTGATATAGCATTTTCAGAGTACATTTGCAATACACATCTAAAGATCCTGATGTAATCCATATTTAAATAAATTGTAGAAAAATTATAGCTTTAAATTTGTAAATTCAAATAAAATTAAATTTGTTATATGTGGACGTAAGTTTTTATATTAAATATGTATATATACATGTACATTTACACAGATCCATATCAATTGTAGACTTTTTATTTTATATATGTGAATTAAAACAAAAATATAAATATACTAAGAGAAAATAAAGGATTTTTATAACATTGAGATAACAAAACCATAACTCATTACATTAATATTCTTGTTGTTTTGACTAATTATTTCTTACATATATAATGGTAAAAAATCAAAATAAAGCAATGCACAAAAATCAAGAAGAAATTTATTTGGTAACATGTATTGTAGATTTAATGTCTTAAAATAATTTTATGAATCAACAAAAGGAGAAACTAGCTAATAATGAGAAAAGCATAAACCAGTAATTCATAAAAGAACTGTGCTCAAAAGTAAAAATGCGTATAACAAACTCACTAGTAACAAAATATGTACTCAAGTAACAGTGAGTACTAAAGGTAAGCATATTCCACCCCTACATATAAAGCACAGAATATATATTGTTACCTAAATGACATGTATTAGAATGTTCATAACAGCATGGATTCATTATAACCCAAACCTATAATCAATGCAAAAGCCAATCCACAGGGAAATAGATGAACATATTATGAACATATTAAGTATATTCATACAATGAAATACTTCTCAGCAATAAGAAGAAAGAGCATACTGACACATGCAACAGTACAGGTGAAACTCACAGACATTATTTTAAGCAATAGAAGCTAGATCCAAAAGGATACATATTGTATCATTCATTCAGTGGTTTTAATTTCAAAAAACCGAAGCAGGATAATTACCCTGCCAAGTATAGTGACTAAAAGAGGCAAGAAAGGGACATATGGGGTGCTGGTGGCATTGTATTTATTCTTGTAGGAGATGATTCCATGAGTCTATTCACTCTGTTAAAACTCATCAAGCTGGACATTCTGTATATTTGTGTGCTTTTCATTGGGTACGTTGTACTTAAAACAATTTAAGAAAAAAATATCATAGCTATTCTTTTTTTTTTTTGAGTCAAAGTCTCACTCTGTCACCCAGGCTGGAGTTCAGTGGCATGCTCACGGCCACCACAGTGACCTGCTGGGCTCAGGTGATCCTCTACCTCAGCCTTCTAAGTAGCTGGAACTACAGGCACGTGCTCCCATGCCTGGCTTATTTTTTGATTTATGGTGGAGATGAGGTCTCACCAAGTTGTCTAGGGTGCTCAGGCAATCCTTTGACCTCAGCCTCCCAAAGTGCTGCGATTATAGGCGTGAGCCACCATGCCTGGGCCAGCTATTCTATTTTTATGGAAATAAAGGTTGACAACAGCAGGAGTAAAACCCCATGGAGACTAGTTCTCTGCAGTAAACAAAGGCCATGAAAGTTCTTCATTTTTTTTTTTTTTTGTTAGAAAATAAAGTTTATTTAGACAGCAAATTAGAGAGAGAGAGAGAGAAAGAGGAGGTTCACCTCCCCAAGGTAGGGGAGGGGGCCAAAGCCAGGAAACATGGCCAGGCCATAGCTCAAAGAGCACGTGGCTACACCATAGTTTACTAAGACAATGGCCACAATTGTCTAGCAATGGCTGAAAGTTCTTCTTAAAAATGGAGGTGAGATTTAGTGTGAAATAAAATTGTTGGTGAGACAAGGAGAAACTGGAAGACCAGGCTTGCAAGGGCAGAGTGAGGAGAAGCTGAGTATTCACCTAATAAGGCCATTCCTTACATGTGCCTTCACTTTTCCCAGCTACACAGGACTTTGTGGTGTTGAATGCTTTTCCTACTGCTTCATGAAAAGCTTAAAGTCAAATTCTGAATTCTTAGTGTGCATAAATCTGGAACCCTTGTTACTACTGCAGATTTCTTGGCTTCGTCCAGGGTGCATCTAGGCATCTCTGATGACTAGTGCCTATAAACCTCTATTGTAACAATATCTTTAGGTGATTCTGTTGCTCATTTAATAACCATTTGAGAAATTTTGGCCAAGGCTGAGGTACATAATCAGTGATAAGTATTATGGGAACTATAAAAAGTTGTCACCAAAAGTGTGCAGACAGGAAAGACAACCACATAATTTCTTGAATCCCTTAGAAAAATATCTATAATTCAATTAATATTAACATTTGTTATTAGTGATTAGTCAACAATAATTTAATTTTAAAGATGTATAATTACTTAAGTTGAGAATTTAACTTGATCAAAAAATGTAGTGTTTCGATTGGAAATAGGGAACCGCTTTTTTCAGGGGAAAAAAGTAACTGTGGATAGTTATTACATGTGTTCAAAGCTAGGTTTTGTCACGAGTTTCATAAAAGGAGCTCATTCAAATGGAGGAGAGAGCTCTTCCAAGTACTCTACTGAAGACATTACAAAAGGGCCATGGGTAACATTACACTCTCCTTTTTAGCACACTGTGTTGGACCTTGCTCTGTGGCCTGATTATACTTTTGATTACCCCAGGGCTAAGTATTTCTCAAGTGCTAAGTATAGGGACATTTGGATCTCAAACCTATCCTCTGCAATAGCATTTCTCAGGAATCCTCTAAAGAGAAAGTGACATTGCCAGGATAATTTTGAAGAACATTTTATTTAGCTACAATTCTGCTGTCATTTTCTATATGTTTGGTATTTCTCTCCCCTCTTGATTAACAGAGACATTCTCATAAATAAAAGATCTAGGTCTCTTGAAACTGTCTGTCTTGCTCTCTTATTTCCCCTGTGAAGTCATAATCCCCCATTTGTGACATCACAGTCTTTCCACAGCAATCAGCAGTGATGTTTCAAGCTGGGGATTAAATGCTTCAGAAAAGGAAGACTTTACAAGAGCAAGGGGACTCTCAAGGAATAAAGATCCAATTAGCATGTAAATGCCCTTTTTAATTAAAAAAAGAAGAAGAAGAGGGGGAAAAAGCAAGAGATGAGTAGATAGTTCCAATGATTGCAGTGGTTTTCTTTGAAATGATGAATCTGTCCTTCCTCTCCACTCCCCTTGTTTACTCCCAGTTCCCTGCCCCAGCGTCTACCTCCTTTAAAGTGAACGGATATTCAATGTTAAGAAAACAATAAAGGTGTACAAAGACCATAAACTGTAAATATAGGTATTGTTCCTCTGGGCGTAGTTCCTAGGCCTATTAACTTGACCACGAATTAGGTTAAATTAGAGAATGGCTGCTACAAGAAACAGCTGTCGCAAATCTACATGACTTGGCTTTGTCCTCCCTCTCCAGTATCACTTTGTGTCAATCTCCAGCTCCATCATTAGCTTCGTTTATGTTTTGCTCGCCAACCCTTAGTTTCTTTAAATCTTAGTGGTCTTTTCAACTTCACAGCTTCCCTATATGCTATTTCAACATCCAGGAATGCCATTCTGTCCACATTCTGCAAACCATGCCCTCCTGATCATTCAAGTTGGAGCATCAGTTCTACTTGCCTTGTGAGGCCTTATTGACCCCTTGCCACCTCCACCTACATTAAGACCTTGCTATTTGACTTCATAACACCTTGGCACTTTTCTATCAAGTATCATTATTCCATTACATGTATTTTTTAAGTGTGCAATTAATGAATTTTAATAATATTTTCAGGTTGTGCAGCTATCATCACAATCCAGTTTGAGAACATTTTCTTTTTAAAAAAAATTTTATTTTACAGATGTGGGGTACAACTCAGGGTTAGGTAAACAAATAGTCATTGCACAGGTAAAGTTTGGGCCTCACTTTGTGTGCTTGATGTTTTGGGGCAATGTCTGCCCCGCCACTAAGTTGTATACTTCACAAATGCAAGCAATACATTTGCTCTAGTTACCACCGCATTTCAGCATGTAAGATAATGCCTGGCAGACATATATAAAAGTATCAAGTTCATAAAAAAACTAAACATAAATAGCCATCTTGCAGGGATTATATAGAGCAATTTCTGCTTTGAATAGAATATTAAGTAGCTTCCAAATTCACATACAACTTTACATTTTTTAACTCCTGAGGTAATTTTTTAAAAGTTTATTTTAGAGTCATGGGATACATGAGAGGATTTGCAACATGAGTAAATTGCATACAGGTAAGATTTGAGCTACTAATGAGCCCTCTCTCCCCCTGGTTGTGAATATGGTGTCCTGTAGGTGATTGTATGTCGCTTTTCTTCCCTTTCTCCCTCGCTCCTTTAGCATTTGTTATTCCTGTCTTTGTGCTTCTGTGCCCAATATTCAGGACCCAATTATGAGCGACAGCATGCAGTATTCAATTTCTTTTTTGTATGTGATAGATCATTTAGAATAATGGTCTCCAGCTTCATGAGTGTTACTGCAAAGAACATTAAATTTTTTTCTTCTTTATGGCTGCATAGTATTCCATTGCATATAAGTATCACATTTTTTTCTAATTGTTTTCACCAGATACCTGTGCTCTCTGAAGCTCTGTGGTAACCTTGTAAAATAAAAGATGAATATTGACAAATAACTCAAGCACATAAGGGGCTCTCTCACTGGAGATTTATCAGTTATAACTATGTATTAAGAACATGTATAAGCAGTTGAGCAAATAATTTGTCATCCAATGAGAACTTTTATGTATGAAAGGGGGTGCTTTTTATAATAATGCTGGAACCACGGGAATGAACCAGAATTGTCATAGGCTAATCAAGACATACAGTCACCCTATATATCAGACACTGTGAGAGATCATAAAGAACATACAGATAAAAAGAAGATGTTACTTATCCTTAGAATTTTTAGTATAGTACATTGGAAAGGTATACCAATAACTATAAAGTAATAAATTATTTTTCTTATAACTATGGATATTTGCTGTACATATTCAGAATAAATATCTTTAAAGAGATCAATGATCATTTTTTTAAAGATGCAAACATATATTAACAGTGTAATAACAGACAAGTTCAAATTACCCCCTATAACATATATAAAAACATGAGAATATTCTACATCAATGTCCTAAACTGACTTACCTTAAAGTAACAATATCTATGTGCAATGTGAATAAAGAGAAGAGAGTTCAAAACTGTGTATGCTTCCTGTATGTGAAGTCTTATCTGGTTAACAAGACACCCCATAGCAAAAGACTATATCCTTCTTCTCCTATTGCCCATATGAACAATCAACACTTTTTAGGCACCCAGCAAATGCTTAGCTACATTGCATTGATGAATTAATTATTTAACTGTTGACAGGCACAAGAGATTGCTTTGTCATGTTTTACAGATATGGAGTAGGGCCAGTAAGATCCTAATTATTTTTGTAAAATTTGATATCATGGAATTTTAATGTTGAGCATGAGATTGATGCTACAGAAACACTGGTCCATTTGTGGAAGCACCTATAGTAGTAGGCAGTGCAAAATTGGTCCAAATTAAGTCTGCAGCTTGTCTAATTACCTTTTCCCAAATATATTGTTTTGTCAGAATTTTAAACTTAAAAAAAACTCATCAGTAAATTTGAACTCCAGAACATTGCAGATGAAGAAAATACAGTTCAGAAAAAAGAAATGTTTTGTATGCCACAAACTCAGAAGCAGATCTATGACAAAATTTTGATGTTCTGAGTTTTAGTTGAGTATTCTTTTATGCTTCCTCTCATTGGTGAACACTCCCACCATGACAAGATATGTGACTCGTGTCTGCTACGTTAGTGTCTAAAGTTTAGGGCAATTCTAGGTATAAGGATAGATATGTCTGGAACCAATGTCTTCTCAGGTGAAAAAGGAACCCAGTAGCACCTTTTTCTCTTTAACACTTTAAAAAAAGACTCAGAAATGTCATCGATTTTCAACTCTCATTATCTATGAGCCAAGGTATAAGAAATTTAACCCAAAAGGCAAAGCAATGAAAGCTTAATTTTTTTAGAAATATACGTTATATTGTATTTTAAATTTGTCTTCGAGAAATTCAGGCAATCTCATGCATTTATGAAATTAAGGAATGGAATTATTTTAAAAGAAGAATAAAAGAATGGTTAGTTTAGTTATTATTATTATTTTTTATTTTCCAACAAGTCCCATTAGGAAGAATGTTTAGGGATGGGTTAGGACTTCCCCAGAAGACAATTTTTCATGACTGCAAAGTGTCATCATCATTGTCATCACAATCATCATCATCACAACAATAAACAATACAATAATTATCAAGATTAATGCAGAATGTACTATGGGTCAAGCAATGCTCTATATTGAGATTTATACATACATATACATGTATATAGTCTACATGTGTGTATATTATATATATGATATACTCTTCATAATGGTCTTATGAAATAGGTACTGTTATTTTTCCCTTTTGCATATAAGGAATTTGTGACTCAAGACACAATTTCAATTACTACATACATAAGTAAGTAGGTGTGAGTCAGGCTTCTCTGTCATAACTTGGTTACATGTACTATTCACAAGATTTGTAGATTGATGACATAACTGTCAATAGATGATGGAGCTGCTAGAGTCTTTGAGGTTCAGAAGAAGAAGCTTCCTGTTTGCAAAGATAGTCAGGGAAAGTTGCTGTGAAAAGACCAGATCATCCTTCCTTTGCTCATGAAGCAGACCAAATGTTACTGAGATGTGTAAGAGAGCTCCAACAATGGTGGCCAATTGTAGGGCAATAGAAGGGCTGGCGTATTGGTGGCTGGGATAGGGACGAGTGCACTAGATTTATAGAAATTGGAGATTTATGTGAGGCAAAAATTATGATTATAGTGAGTCAAGCACACATGTCCGGTAATTAAGACATCTGGGTGATCAATATGATTATGTTACCAACCATGTGACCCAGTTACTTTCTCATCTGTAAAACAAAATAAATTAACTAAAAGACCTCTACATTTCTTCAACTGTTAACTAATTCTGTGACTTTATGTTATAAGGTAGGCAGGTTATTTAATCCTCACTCTACTGTAAAAGGAATTGAAGTCTTGGAGAAATTAAATGACTTGACAGTATTCCACAAGCAGTAAAAAGCAGAACTGGGTCTAGAATTCAGGTCTTCTGACATCTAGCTTTCAAATGGAGAATAATGAAGAAGAGACAGTTAGGGACATTATTATTTACCACATTCATTATTCTAAAAGTAATATGAAACATTTAAATTTTTTTATGAAAATTGGATTACTTTTAATGAAAGCTTTTTATACACTTTTATGTTTATGAGAAACAATAATTTCTTATAAAATAATTCTTTTAAGTGTTTTTAGTAAGTGTATTATATCAACAGATTTGTAGAATCTGCCCCTCCTCCAACTTATTTTTTTGTTTCTTTCTCTCTTTGGGACAGACTTTGGGACTAGCTAGACCACTGGGAAAACCCAGGCTCAGAATTTGTATTATTTATCTTAAATAGCATCTCTCTTTCTTGCTATTTCTTTCATGCTATGTGAAAGAAAAATCATATTCCTTAAAGATGATGTGGCATGGTCTGGGTTTGGAGGGGAAAAAAAAAAAAGAAAATGAAAGAAAGGGAAAAAAACAACACTGATCCTGCAGTTGTTCACAGTGAGGTTCACCTATCAGAGCTGAAAATAACCTATATTTTATTTCCCTTATTTTTAGAAAACTGCCGTGGACACAGGGGTGGCCGAGTGGCCAGCTGTGCCCTGAAATGCCTGAAGCCATTGCAATCAGTGCTCCACTGTCTGAGGCTCCCAAAATGAAACACTTTGAACACTCATTCAAAGGTGTGAAAGCATGAAATTGGCACAATGGCCAGCCACCGCAGCACTTCCCGTTTTCTTTTCTTTTTTTTTTTTTTTGCACTGCCTTCTGCTTCCCACATCTGCCCTTTCTGCTCTTTGTCCCTTGATTCTGACAGTTCTTCAAATGTCTGCTTAAAGAGCGGTGGCAGCCTGGGAGAGAGAACTGGAATGTGTTCTTTGGGAAGTCTCTCTCTTGAAGTAAAGAAAGCTGAGGAAAAACACCTGCATCCAAACCCTAAAAAAGATGGCACTGGACAGGTAAGAGGGACCCTGAGAAAGACCATACATACATATAGATACATTCGTGGACAGACTCATTTTTTGTTCCAATAAAAGAACTTCAATCTTAAAATAAGCCCACCTTCTTAGAGAATAACTAACCCATTCCAATTTTATCTTTCATCTCCACCATCTCAATTTGATTCAATTAGAATATTCTGGTTAGGACTTTGGAATGGTCTCACCTGACCTATGATTATAATCTTGATTCTAGCACAGTTTCTGCTAAGCTGACTTTCCAGTAGTTTTACCTGATGTAATCTTGAATAAAACAAAGGTACAGAAAGTTTATATTTCACTCAGCAACAGTTTTGGAGAAAGTTGCTTAAAATGAGCCTGTATATTACTGACACATTCCAGATTTCTCACAGGAAATTAATTCCTCCCCCTCTGTTACATTACTCATTTTTCTTAGAATTCTATCTTTTGTACTGCCAAAGTCTTTGTTCAAGAATCTACTCAACATAATTTGTCTAAGAAACATCCCTCTTGTCTGTAGTTCCTATTTATCAGTGTCTTTTTTCATGTGTAGAGAGCTGGTATTTTGTATCATGCTATGTGTTTTTTTTAATTCCATGAAATTCCTTTTATGCCCATAATACTTCCCAACCCTTCTTCCATTTCCTGTAGTATTCAGCAGGGTAGTTTAGGTTTTCTGCTTCAAGAGTGGGAGGTCGCAGCAGAGCAATGGAGGACAAAAAAGCCAATTTTCAGCTTTTAGATTAAACTATATGTTGAAAACTCAAAGTAGAAAGAAAAGGTTTTTGAATTTCAAAACTCAGTCTGTGTCATAAACAATAGATGTAGGAAGAATGTCTGGAGGTAAGAGCCAGTGTTTCTGTTCTAGAGCTGATAAATATTAAACGGGCTGCGAGAAAGGTGAGCAACTGAGAGGAAATAAGAATTAGACGTCGGTGACCATTTCCAAGAAGGAGCAACATTTTTATTAGACTAGAGGTAGTTATTATAATACCAAGTAAAAGGAACATAGATGCATATTATTTGTGATGCAAATGGATGCTTCCATGGTCAGAGATCATGAGCAACCTCTTGTAATCTCTCCCTTTACAATCATACCTGTCTCCTATGATACAACCTTCACCCAGTCTTGAATGATACTTGAATGCACTTATGCTCTGTGTTTGAGATAAAAGATTGTCTTTTTCATCTTTGTACAACCTGTGACCATTTACCATAGCAGGCTCTTAATAAATTTCAATCAAATCAAATAAAAATGTGTTTTTCTTCAGTAGGATACTATTTAACAGGTCCAAATATGAAGCTGGCATGTCTTCATGTATGTCAACCCTGCTTTTTTGTGCATATGTATGTATATGTATTTAGGCATGCATGTATGTGAGTTTGTGTTTTGGAAGGAGTCAGGACTGGATAAAAGTATAGTATTTATTTAATACTGAGTTATGTAAGATGATTTAGGATTCACAAAGCATAAAATATTCCTTAAATTAGCTTAATCAATAAAGAAAATGAAGTATCTCAATAATACTTAAGTACTTAGGTTTTTTATTCCATTATTTAGATGGTTCCATGATGACATTTGAATATAGATTGCTTCTGTCTTTTAGTTCTGTTTTTCTCTACATGTGGTCCTTGTCTTTGCTTAGTGTCCTTTATCATTACACATGGGTATCTTATTATCAGGTGCTGTGTGCAGGAACAACATCCAGAAGAAGAATAGTTCTCCCTTTCTTATGCCATTTTTTTCAGAGTAATGGAAACTTTCAGTGAAGCTCTCAGTAAACCATCCCTCATTTCTTCATTAGCCAGAAATGCTCCATTGGAAAATTCTAGATTAGTCTCTGGCAAAGGCACTGGGACTACAGCAAGTTGTTTAGTCACAGGAAATTATCCAAGTCACACTGGAGAAAGTTGAACATTCCTGAGAAATTGAATTTTGTCTGCAAAGAAGAAAAGCATTTTGGTAACAATGTCTGAAATAATAATAATAATAGTAATAATAACGGTAACCAACATTTGTTGAAAGGTTACTCTATTTAAGACACTATTCTAAACAAGTAAGTATACTACTGCATTTAATAAACATGGGAAACCTGCATCAGATACGCACAATGAAACTCACAGATTTGAATGGACATGTCCAAGGCTATACAGATAATAAATGACAAAGAGGAGAGGAGAGATTTAAAGCGATGCTGTCTTTCTCGAAAGCCATTACTATTTCGGTATTCTACAGTAAAGATTACATACAAGCATGTGCTTTTGAAGCCTATGAGTTTGGATAGAGATATGTTTTTGACTTCAGTGAACTATCATGGCCACATGATTGACTATGTAATAGGTTTATCTAGACACAGTATTTGCTAACTGTAAACTTTCTTGCAATAGGAATGTAAAAGTTGCTTTCAAATCCCTCTTCCATCCTTTCCATTAATGATCTTTTGTTGAGTCACTCAAAATCTGGCGTCTTTTCAATTAAACTGAGTTAGGGGAGACTAGAAACTAGGCATAGTGGATGATTCAATCCATCTAAGCCATAAACTTATGAAATGTGACCATGATTCATTTCGTCTCCTAAACACAAATATTTTCATTAAGGAATTGAAATGTTATATCCTCAGACAGTTCTTTGCAAGTTGCCAAAGACAACATCTACCAAATTACCCATCACTGAAGCTTCAAACTAGAGCTCAGATATCATTTTATGAGGAGATAATCATTGTATGTGGGTGTTATTTTTATAATGGTCAAACTCATATGGCTTAATAATAATATGTGAAAGAGTTTCAAGCCAATCTCACCTATACATCCCTCCTTTCAAATCCAGATGCAAAACTTATTTCATTCTTCCTGCCTAGCCATGGTCTTATTCATCTTCTCCAGTCATTTAACAATTGAGGAAAAACTGTTTTTCGAAGTTGCTTTCCTCATTGCTTCTAAGTCCTCCAGCAATTCCAGAGTTTTGTGTAAAAATACAAGCCAGTTCTCAACTCTACACTGATGCATTATTGTATAACTGTTTAATGTGTGAAATAGTGCTTATTTAAACCCTAAGAACATTGAGAGGAGAGGCCAGGTGACAATTATCTTTTCATTTTTACCAACTATAATGCCTGACAAATGACTGGCCCATAATAGGTGCTGATAATCTTTTCTAGTTATGGACAGGGAGGTTGTGATGAGTGGGTTGGATACATTCAATGTTGCTAGAGAAGAAATGACCTAGAAGGAAAAATAATTAAGCATTTACCAATCACTTTTTCAAAAAATGTGTTTATTTATTATAAATATGTGGGGTACAATTCAGGATTAGGTGTACAAACATTGATCATGCAGGTACCCTTGTTGATGAGGTATGACCAATCACCTTTCATAGGATAAAAATCTCAATAGCTTTACTGATCTGATTTCCTATCTTCTTTATTCTTTCTAGCCTTTTTTGTTTTTTGCTTTGGCCCAATAGCAGATATTACCTCCTATTCAGGAGGGCATATGCTTAAAATGCAAACATACCTGCTAAAATATCCACTATGTTTTACTCAACTGAAGTGCTAAAAGATGCAAGTGAAGAATATATCCATCAGCTACAGGATGCATTGATGAGATAAAAGATTCAACACATTCACCTGCCTCCACCTACTCTTTCTTGTGGTTCTGTGGCCTCAAGCTGCTTACTGGCAAATTAGATTTTGTCTTAATAAGCTAATGTTGAATAACGGAATTGGGCTCTAAATAATTAAGTTGTGAGAAGTACAAAACTAAAGCAATCTATTAATACAATATGAACATCCCTTGATTATATTTGCAGAGTGAATTTACCTGATTTAAATGGTGAATTAGAATTTTAAGGTAAATTGAAATTTAGAAGAAAATGCTATAATAAGCCACCACCATCTTTTTTTATTTTGTTTTTTGTTTTTTTTTTCCATTTTGTTGTTTTAGATATCAGAGCCTCCATTAATACAGTCTACTAAGATAAAGGCATAAGACCTCAAGAGGTGCCTCTTAATTGATATACATACAACCATTACCTAATCTCAGTCCCCTTCCTACCCCCACAAGAGGAAACAATTCCATTGCATTTAATAGGCACTGTTTTTGCAAATTTATGGACTGGTGTTTTATTGCATGAAATTTGAAATCATGTAAATAGTATAGAGGTTAGCTTTTTTCACTTGGTTATCCTCTTGGTAAAACTAAAAGGAGTCTCAAGGTCAACATATATATTTTCTCCAATTCTTTGACAGGCATTTAAATGGTATATAGTGTTGTGTCCACTGTGCTGATGGTCGATGAGTTTTATGAGACATTTTACAGGCCCCAAGAAAAAGGTTTAGTAAAGACAAAGAACCAAACCCTTTACTGGAAAAGATCCCCAGACATAGACTGACGCAGAAAGTCACTCCAAGCATAAAGACCACAGAGGACATCAGACCTGGGTGCTTAGGGCCAGGAGCTCCTTTTGCAGATCCAGGACACTGCAAGGTCCAGTTTAACTGGAACCTGAAGGAATTCTATAAGAGTGAGCAGGTGAAATCTTTGTCCACTAATTGTTGGATGGACTTTGTGGTGATTATGACTCTATGTTGAAGATCACCCAATGAGGGATCCTGAGGATCCCGACTCTAACCCGGGGTAGGTCTGAGACTGAGGTGGGAAGACTGGCAGACTTAGGTATGAGGTGGGAGTGGAGCTGAGGACAGACATCAGGGGCCTGAAAGAAAAGAGAACTAAGGACAGACAGTGAAGCACCCAGTGCAGGGGACTTCAAAGACCTGCTAGAACAAAAACTTGCCCTTGGGATGGCAAGTTGGCCCTCCTTTGGTGAGCATATGAATATACATGCCCTGAAAATCCCTGACTGTGAGAAGGTTAAGGGAGGGGACAGCAAAGTGAAAAACAACCAAATAAATAAAAGTCAACCAAATAAAGAGTCATAAATATTTTCTGAATTTCTCGTATAGTCCATGCTATCTATTCTGTTTCCTTGAAAAATTGAATTATGATTCTTGAAAATCACAGGCTTATTGTATTTTTCCACGGCCTTGCCTTAATAGATGATGAATCGTTAAGTAGCACCTGCCACAGACAGGAACCCTTTGCAGCCACGGTGCATTTTCACCCTGTGAACTGCAATTAAGCCTATGTTTTTGCTTCCCAATCTCTCATTAGCACAGATTTGAAAAATAACTAACGATGAAAAGTTTCACATTTGCATGTAGAGACGTAATAAATTTATTTTTCTTGACTTGTAGACTGAAAATTATGAGTGGAAAGAATATGATATATGGAATCAGAGGCCTGGGTTTGAGTACTATTTTTGTCATTCTGTTTTGTTTTCTTTTGTTTATTTGACTTAAAGAAGTAGATCCCAGTATCTACATTTATAAAATGGGGTTAATATTAATCACTTCACAGAGTTGTGAAAATAAAGTGAAATAAAATACATAAAAGTTCTTATGGTGTCAGATATGTACAACTACACGAACAATGTTTGTATATACCATTCACCCACTATGTTCATTTTAATATTTTGTGGAATTTTCTAACAAGCAGCACTCAGAGTGCTTTCTGTACCTGCTTGGAGTGCTCACACTCAGCTCTCAATCAGTAGTAAATTGAGTTAGTACTTCAGATTCAGCTAGTGTCATGATGCAAAAGACACCACAGAGCCCTACATAACTAGAAGAGAGCCTTTTGTAGTAGACAACCTCCTGGCAGTCTCCCTTTATTTCCCCTTTTACACAAGCTCAACAACTTTAATTTCACTGAATTATCACTTTTAACATCACATGTAATTACATAAAAACATCTATTTGTTCTTCATTTTCCACAACATAAGGCTTAAATAAAGATCTCATGCCTTCCAAGAAGACATCTTTGAATTCCCTATGCACATGATGTTTTATTCTACTCCGAGTTCATATTTGTACAACTCCTATGACACCATTATATTTTCTTCTCTCTCCTAGTTACTCATTCTTTTGTGTTTTTCTTGGAGGACTAGGAGAGCAGAGATTGCATCTTCCTCTCATGTATCTCCCTCCGCATCTCCCCTATTAGCCTGTAAATAAAAGTCCCTCTCTTATTTTTTGTTGATATTGATATTAATGATAATTCCATGCAAGAGAGAAACCACACATAGTTCTGTGCACCTGTCTCAGATACTTAATTAAACCTATGATATTTCTGAAAAATAAGGTAAATTACTCATACAGATTATATTATCTCATTCCAACACAGAGGTACATTGGTTTTTCACATTTATTTCAGAGTAAGAGACAGACACAGAGAGACATAGGTCTGCGTGCACCTAAGCACATGTGTGCACACACACAGGCACTCCAGAGAGGAGAGACTGAGTAGTAAATAAGGAAGAGAGGAAAAAGGAAGCGATTGCACTTTAACAAAGGTTCCTGCTGTGCTGCCCTTATCATCTGTAAGATGAAGGAATGCCATTTCCACTAATAAAGGTTTTTCTTTTTAAATTTAATGTCATCATTACCAACTTATACTCTTTAAGACTTTCTTATTCACAGGAAAATGAGGAAAACAGGTATCCAATGATTTCAAACCCTCATACATTGATGCCTAAAATCTTCAAACCTGAATCAGTGAAATGGTCTGAATATGCAACCTGAAAAGGTCAAATTGGCGAAGAATATAATTGGACCCAACATCACATTGTAATTAAAGCTACAGAAGGTTCGAACATGCCACCTCTCTGTCTCTCAAATGTAAAAGGAAACACGGGTTTCACAGACCACAGGAAAATGCACTGATTAATTACACGGTGATGTGATATTATTCCTGCCAGGATGGTCCCTCTGAAATGTCAGAAGGATTAGAAGTGCCACATCTTCCTCCCAGACTCTAATCTTAAAGGGCCCTAGGATGAAAACACAGCAATTACTTTCATAGACTGTGTCAATTTTACAATAGAAAAAAGAGCGTTCCCAACAGCAAATAATTATAGCACTGCTTAATGATTGATTTAACATAGAAAACCCATCTAATTCCTTTTGTCATTACAATCTACAGTACTAACAATCTAACAATGCCGCCTTCGTGGATAGACATTACATTAGCATTAAGAATAATGCTAATACAACATGCAGTTTAACTTGTTATATTTTGAGTTGGCAATGCTCCCCCACACACAGTTATTAGAGAAGCACACCTTCTCAATGAGACCGACCAGCTGAGAATTCGCTCTTCAACATCCGTGCGAATGTAAAAGAGCATTGGAACACAAAGTCGTCTACTGCATGTTTCATACAACAGGAGAGAATGTGTTTTCTGTTTTCCTATGACATAATTCCAAAGACTGAAAAAAAGTAAGCTTTAGCAAATCGATTTGTAACGATTCTAAATGGATCCCTATGTGGATGACATGCAAATACCAGTCTTGCAAAAGATTACCTATGGAAATCTAGCTAGTCTACAAGTCAATAAGCATACTACATTTTAAAGAAAAACAAAACAAAACAATGATGAGGGTTGTTTAGCTTTCTTGGGCTAAGTGATATGGTGACAATAAGATCATTATACAACACTTAGAATAAAATTGGGAAAAGTGAAAAAGAGAACAAAATGTGGAAAGTTACCTCCCTCAGCAGTATATCACAGAATTTTTAAAAATAATTTTATTTTATTTGAGTTGTGGGATACAAATGGGAATTTACTACATAAATAAGTTGTATGCAGGTAAAGTGTGGTTTTCTTTTTTTTTTTAGACTGGAAAACATAGTTTATTTAGAAAAGTAAATTAAAGAGAGGAAAGGAGATTCACCTCCCCAAGGTAGGGGAGGGGGCAAAACTAGGAAACACAATGACCATAGCTCAAAGAACACATGGCCTGGTCAGTGCTTAACAAAGCAATGGTCTGGGTTTTTATTTCTAACTGGCCCTCTCTCCACCTGATAGTGATTCATGCACCCAGTATTTTGCCACATGCCCCCTTCCTCCCTCCTTCTTCTAGCAGGGTCCATTGTCTGGCAAACCCACCCTTGTGCTCCTGTGACCAGTGATCAGAATCTACTTATGAGTGAGAACATGTGGTATTCAGTTCTTTGTTTCTGTAATAGTTCACCTAGTATGATGTTCTCCAGTTGCATCCATGTGGCTGTGAAGGCCATGACTTTGTTCTTTTATATGGCTGTGTAATATTCCTCCATGCAAGAGTCACATTTTCTTTACCCGGTTCATTTTTGATGGGTATCTAGGTTGGTTCCATGTTTTTGCTATTGTGGACAGTGTTGCAGATGTCTTTTTGGTAGAGTGATTTATGTTCTTCTAGGTATATTCTCAGAAAAGGAGTCTGTTGATCATACGGAAGCTCAATTTTTAGTCATTTGAGAAATCACCACTTTACTTTCCACAAAGTTTAAACTAGCTTACATTCTCAGCAACAATGTAGAAGTGTAAATTATATGAGTTATTAAGATGTTTTCAAACCCTGGTCCTGTTACCATCTCAGAAATTAGCTTCAGACAAAGTCCAGCTGTCTAAATAATTGATCCAATCAGTGTTATTACTGATTTACCTATTCCATAAACTATAAATATTAACCAAAGGCCTACCTGTGCTATGTGATGGTAAAACAAAGACAAACATAAGAACTACCTTCACATTCTACTGGACTACTGTGGTAGATGAACCCAGGCTCAATAGACATTAATTTTTACATCATTTTGTTGTGTCTGCAAGAGTCTCCTGGGTAATTTCTCAGGAAGTGGAGTTCTACATTCCATCTATGATGGGCCCTAACGTAAGCTCTGTTTCGTAGTTAGCAGGAAGATAAGCGTGGATCCAAGATGCTGAGGTAGTTAGACTCTCTACATTATATCTAGGTCTCATCCATTTATTAGACGTCACATTTGTCAAGTGAACCAAACTCTTTTTTTAATCTCATTTACTCATGTGTAGAATGGGAATAACAATTGGGCCTCCCTACCTCTACCCCAATAGGTTTTTTGGGAAGCCTAAATGAATTAATTCATGGAAAGACCTTAGAATAGTACTTAGTACAGTGAATACATGTTAACCATGATCCCTATCACCTTGGGTAGGTCTAGTCTTACAGTACTTCAGTGTACATTAATCTTTTTAGTCTGACTCTCAAACTCCTGACCTCAAGCAATCCTCCAGCCTTGATCTCCCAAAATACTGGGATTGTGGGCATGAGTCACCATGCCTGGCAACTTTATTCTGATGCTCTTTGATATAATTTTCTGACTGTCAGTGGATCAACCATATTAATCACACACATACACTCACACACACACATATCTTTCCTTTGAGAAGAAATGAATGAACATGTCAATCCATGTATTGATTCCATTAGATTATTTGAGAAAGTATATAATTCAGAATTCTGTTTTCCATTTTGGTCTTCAGTGAAAATAGCAAGCAATAGTTTTAGTCTTTTTCTGATATTGTAATATTTTCTGCAATATTCAGATTTTAAATCTTTTGAATATGAAACATGAATATGAACTTGCGAAGTCATGTCACTGAAAAATCATGACTCAGTTTCCAATCAAATCATTCATTGTTTTTCTCAAATTGCAACTTCATTTTTAACGTTGTTAATAAAAATAGTAGTATAATATATTTAGATATGTGACTTCATTGTAGGAGGGTATCCCTCTTTGTCTCATAGGAAACTTTTTGGTAGCTTGGGGAAGAATTGATGGTGAACTCGGAAAACCAAGTCTTGCTCAGGATGCCTATTAGTGAGTTGTCTGTGGCAACAGAAATCCATGGGGATTTATTCCTCCTTGGACTGTACCTCTATCCCACTTTAGCACTTTTTTTTTCTCTCTCCCTTTCTATCTCTCTGTCTTTCCCTGCCTTCTCTTTCTCCCTCCCTCCCTCCATTCAGCTTCTCTCTCCTTTTCTTTTTCTTTTGATCATGGAACTTTGTTTCAAGTCCACACTATCTCTCCTAGAGAAAATTTCAGTTCTTCCCACAGAAGAGGAGGAAGCTGGTCTCTAGGTATCTTTTTGTGTTTCATAAACTTGGGCTCATAATTGTGCCAAATGCTATTGAAGAATTATGAGAGATCGTGAAATTAGGCTCCACGTCTTTGAGATTCGTACTAATGAAGGTGGAGAAAGTATTACAATTTTAGTTCAGGCTCCAAATTTGAAAAATCAATGGTGGATTTTAATTTACCCAAGGTGCAAACTTTGGGTTTCTTCAGAATACATCACATTTGATGAAAATGTATTCACCCGTTAGCATGATTTGGATATTGATGTTTTCAATAAAATGGGAATAGAAAGATACAAAAAGAAATATATATATATATCTCATATGGAGAATTTGACTCCTTACAGATTTAATTACTTTTGTTTCCCTTTAGGAGTGGTAATGCCACTTTTGATTTTATTATATTTTTGAAAAAGAAAATCCTTCAATTTCCTTGGAGATAACTGGGAGTAAGATTCCCAGATCATACTATCATGGTTTCTTCACTGATAATTATAATATAGTTTTACACACCTATTTTCATAAATCCCTATTTCAACCCAGTAACAGAGTTTGAAAAGGGATAATTATTGACATTAAACAAATTCCCCCTCCAGTCCTCACCTTTTGTTATTGTTTTTCAATGCCAGAGATTTGGCCTAGGTTCAGTTGCTCATCTCTCAGGAAGCCGGTCACTGAGATAGTCAGTATTACCTGGGAAGACAGGCTTTATTGCAGGTGACATCAATTTAATTGTCCCTTTTTCCCTCCTTAACTGAATTCAGGGGTTTATATAAAACAGGAATTAGAGAGTGGTAAGCAAGCAACAGGCAGCAGGTGGTCAGCTGTAGGGTCTGACATCTCCTTGTAACCATGTGTGGAGAAACAGGAAGAGGAGAGGCGTAAGGAAGAGGAGAAAATCAATAGGCAGTAGGTACATTTCATTGTCTGGATGTGGTGAGCTGGAAAGTTTCAGTTCCTAGGTACTATCTGAGACAGCTCACGGTCAGTTTCTTGAGGGAAAAAAGTCAGATAATACTACTTTGCAAACAAATGTACATTTCTCAAGCTTCAGTTAGTTCTTTGGAAACATTGGGCTGGTTTGACTTTCTCACTTTCTATTTATCAATCTCTCAATCATGGAGAATCTTGCCATTAGCCTTTCTGGCTGTTTCATGTTGAAGAGAGGCGTCATGAAATACTGATTAGGAAGGAAAACATCACACCTGTAGTGGAAACACTCATGACTACCAGGTTTGCAGACAGCCTTTTGGAAGCCACATACATTGAACTGGAATTTAAAAAATACCAGAAAATATGGAGCAGATCCTCTGTGGAATCCAAGAGAATAATCCTAAACTCACACCACAGTCTTTCTGATTAATTACTTCTTGATTAAATACAGTGTTGACATCAAAGCAAAAGAGGAATTTACCTTCTTTTAGGAAGGGAAAGTGATACTCCATGTGGGATAAAAAAATAGAATTCAGGGAGACTTCATGGTTTCTAAAAAGGTCCACATAAGGTGTATTAGGTATGCTACTCTTTTAGGAGTATCTTCAAATGTGCAGATGGGGATATGAAAAAAAACTTTGAACTAGTTTGGTTAAGGGGTCTCTATGGCCTAGAATAGACTGGGGTTTGGGGTGACATACCCAACAGTGGAATACACTGGCCAATGAAATAAGAGCTTAGGGAAAACAAATTAATGAGTTATCCTTCCATCCAGATGCCAGAGAAACTGGAGAGAAATAACAATCTGAAAAGTGGATATTCTTTTTATGATTTCTTATCTAGACTATCTCAGACTTCCTGAGAGTTCCCAAGACCATAATTGTTTCCTCTGGAGGCACCACAGAGGGACTGATTTTACTTGGGTATGATGTGGTCAACAGCACCTCAAAAAGGCTGACCCATTGTGGTTGCAGCTGGGGTTCAGACTGCAGAGATTTCTAGGTCTTCAACAGGACTTGGTCCCTTGGTTTCGAAGAATGAAGAGGCATGTCTGTAGGAAACTGAAGTCTGTTGGAAGGAAGCTTAGAGAGACTGGTTAATATATTTCCTAACTGATTTATATATAATCTAACTTCTGTTTCTGGGTAGGAAAAATTCCAAAGTGACAGGGAGTTCAGGGGTTGAAGAAATGATCTCTCATACAACATTTCAAAGGTACTAAGAGCCAATCAATTTCTGAGGAGCACCTGTATCCTCTGCAGGATAAGGGACAAGACCTTTTCTGTGTAAAGGTCTTGGCACATTTTAGAGACTTCTTTAATGTCGTGGTCATTCTTTCAGTCTTTCCAGAAGATTGTTGTCTCCAAGATGAATGAAGTTTCCAATCAATTCTTAGTAGTCATAATATTTCCCAGGTTACTTGGGCTGGAAAAGCTGCCCCACTGTCACTTTAAAGAGTTTGTGGGAGTCCATACTGAAAAATTATTTCCTTTTTTAAGAGAATGTGTAACTCCAGTTATAAATTTCCAAGCTTTCTCTAACTCCCAAGCTTTCTTAGTCCAGGTGAGGTAAGTCTTAACTAAGCCTGTAAAGGTTCTTCTGAGGGTTGGGGATTATTTTTCAAGCAGAGAAGATAACTTTGGACCACAGTTTATATTTTTCATTGCAAGTTAGACCCAGCATTATAAGGCTGTATCTAGTGTAGCATAGACTCCCATCCATAATGGAAACTTTGATGGATTTGATTGGTACCACATGGACTCATCCAGAATATCTGGTGGCACATATCTCAGAATTTACCTTTTCAGGTATTTCAGAGTAAGGCCTGAAGAACACTCAAAACTGCAATTAAGGCCTTCATGTTCTGAAGGGACTTCAATATATCTTAGAGGCTTCTTGCATAATTACGGGAGGGGACATTCTGATATATAAAGAACACTGTGGGTCAAAGATAATCTTCCTATAGTACAAAAGAAAATATTTGTGGGAGGGTTCCTCTGACACTCCCATGACTAGTATAGATTTTCTTCCAAGTTCAGTCATTTTCAGATTTAAAACTGAGTAGATTTCTCCAATGTTGATCAGAAAATTAATTTATCACCCACTTAAATGGCTAACTTAGGCTCCTGGTGGGAGACTTTCAGTTCCATTATCTCAGGTCATCTTCATTGAATCCAATCATTTGCAAAAATGGGTCTTCCTCCACTCCTCCTCTTCAGCTTGGGGCAATCTTTTATCCAGAGTCTCTCTTCCCTGCAATAGGCACATTTTTTTTTTCCCTAAGGAGGGCCTTTCAGAGGATTTTCTTCCCTGTGGCTTTTGCCTCTTCTGAGGAAGCCCTCTGGACCATTCATCTCCTGAAGTTTTTTTTTTTTTTCTTCTTGTGTTGTTGCTTAGTCCGTTCTTGACTCAGAAAGACTTTGTATGCCACATCAACCAAGTGATAAATTGGCAAAGTTAGCGTGTCCTCTAATTTTTGTAATTTACACTGAATGTCAGGCATACTCTGCCCTACAAAGGTCATATAAATTAACCTGGAATTCTCAAGATTATCTGGATCCATATCTGTATATTTCCAATAAGCCTCCAACTTTGTTCTAAAAATGATGATGAGTTCTTTTTCAGTTCTTATCTAATTCCCTGCACTTTCTTTAAACTTTTGGTTTTGAAGACTCCCTTCCTGAGCCCCACTAGGATACAATCGCCACAATATTTGATCTTTCCTTCATCCTCGTTGTTTGGACTCCACTTGGGGTCATGGAGGAGCACTGCCAGATTGGCACCACTCCTCACCTGCGTGGCGGGATCTTCTGTGCGTAACTCTTCAGCTTCCTCCTCCTGAGCCTTTTCTAGCACTATACAACACTCTTCAGATGTCAATGAAATGCAAAGGAGTGTCTGAACATCAGCCCATGTGAGAAAATGAGTAGTAAAAATAGATGCAAAAAGTTCAATTATACCTGGCCAAGTCATCTCTATAAGCGGAACTGTTCTGCTTTCAATTATATAAGTCAGCCGTGGTAAGTGGTGTGTATACTCACATTGTTACAGCCGACTGTCCTTCAGTTAAACTCCCCAAAGGGATCTGTCTCTGATAAAATTGCCCTGCAGGGAGGGTAGCAAACTGGCCAAATTCTGTCCCCTTTTGGATACAAGAGGGCAAAAGGAGAAAGCAAAGGATAAAGGAGGGGAGAACCAAATAGAACTAGGTTGAGAGTTTTAGGTTCATAAGGGGAGGACTAGTAAGAATCAGGAAAGGATTTTTCAGAAATTCAGGTGTCTCAGGGATTAGAGTCACAGAAGAGGCTCAGGGCAGTCAGCAGGGAGTTCTGAGATGGAGGGCTGGTTTGCGGAAGTTGTCGTCGTCCAGACTTCCTCATGTATCTTTTGGCTCATAACTATGTTCAGACCAGTTTTTAAGAACGCAAACAAGTAGGCTGCATTCTTGGATCAAATTCTGATTTCCCATGATTAAATCGACATATACACACATACACAAACAGTCATCAAAATACAATTTAACTGCAGTAGTAATTAACAAGCCCCAGTGTCAAAACTGAAACTGAGTGCTTTCCACTCTTGTGTCAATTGGTTAGGCTTGTCCAACCTGCAACAAATGGAAACTCCTTCAGAATTCCCCAAACTGAAAGGAGCATCATCCCATGGATTGGTACTTACAAAAGACATGAACCCATCTGGGTCAGATGTCATATTTCAAAGGCTTTTCTTTCTAGGCAATTAGTGAGATGGTTAGGGCTGGCAACAGCAGAGCTGAAGAGAGAAAGGCTGAAACCATCTTCCAGCCAAATATGTCCGGGCAGCTGCTAGAGAGCTTCTGAAGCTCTCCTGGCCTGTGGCCATCAAGCTGCAAGCAATGCATTTCTGGTCAGGAAACCAGAATTTGTTGCCAATTGTCAAGGGTTTGGTCTAGGTCTGGTTGTTCATCACATAGAAAGCCAATCACTGAGACAGCAAGTATTGCCGGGAAGAAAGGCTTTATTGCAGATGACATCAGCCTAGTTGTCAAAACTGTCCCCCTTTCCCTTCCTGACTAAAGCTAGGATTTAGATAAAACAGGAACTAGGGAGGGGTAAGGAAGCAGCAGGCAGCAGGAAGATAGATGAGGGGGTCTGGCACTCATGATAACCACGTGAGGAAAAATAGGAATTAGAGGGGAGTTAGGAAAAGGAGATGGTCAATAGGCAGCTGGTGAGTCTCATTGTCCAGATGCTATCATTTGGAAAGTTTCAGTTCCTTGATACTATTTGGAAGGACTGACAGTTTTCCAAGAAGGAAATTCGTAAAAGACAAAGGCAAATTTCTCAAACTTCAGCTCTATGGGAAAAGTGATCTGGTTTCATATCTTAGTTGAATTGTTTGGAAAAGCATTTGCTTAGGTTCTAGAGCAGATCAAACTAGGATAAGAATCAAGGAATTTTTTGGTTGGTAACCATCTCTCCCAATACTCAGACATACCAAGCAACTGATGAAAGGAGATTATGGGATTAAGGCAGAAGTTTTTAGAATGAACAGTGTGCTTGTGCCTGCTTCTGGGTTGGAATAGGGCTGCTTCTTTGATGAGAGTGATACTCTGAGTGTTCATAGTACAGCAATTACATGTGCAGTGGAGAAAATGAAAAATACATAAAAGGATGACTTTTGGTTTGAACTTTGAAATTTAAAAAAATCACGAATAGTTATAAAAAACATGTGCTTTGACATGCTTTTCTGCTCATGTGATTTTTGTTTTCCACTCCAAATTGTCTTAGGCTAGGAGTTTGGATATTTGTACATGGTTTCAAGTCTGTGCCACCAAAGGCGTATCTCTTTTTTCTTTCTCTTTTTTTTCTAATTCAGAGATGATAGTAGTGCTATCCACCTTCTCCATGTTTATTTAGATGTATAGATGAGATAATGTACTGAAAAAAGGTACTATATGTTTTAATATTAATAATCACTGTCAATAGTATCATCATATTTTGCTTCAGATCCCTATTTTAAAAGCAAAGTAAGATGTGGACTTCCAACAAATCCTGATAAAATGAACAATGGCTTTCAGTGTGAGATGTATCTAAGGAGATTTTCTGCAATATGGTTGTGATTTCAGAAATGTACCTCTTGACCACTTATTTTTTAATTAATTAATTTATTTTTATTAATTTATTTTTTATTTTATTTTTTTTTTAGTTGGAGTCTCACTCTGTCACCCAGACTGGAGTGCAGTGGCCACTCCCAGCCACCGCAGCCTCGCCTGCTGGGCTCCGGCGAGCCTTCCGCCTCAGCCTTCCAAGTAGCTGGAACTACAGGCGCGAGCTACCACACCCAGCTAATTTTTTGATTTATTGTAGAGATGAAGTCTCGCCAAGTTGCTCCGGCGGGTCTCGAACCCGCAGACTCAGGCAATCCACTCACCTCTTGACCATTTCAATAATGAATTTTCCAGTCAGGTTATTCTCAAAGTCCATCTCACTCATTTATTCCTACATGTGAGACCTGTTTCCATGATCTGGAATGTCCTACACATCCCTTTTCCATTTAACCAAGTGATACCCATATTTGAAGACCAGTATAGACCCTCCTTCATTCCTAAAGACAAGTACTCCCTCTTTCTTTGTACTGCTACCTCCAAGCACTTAACACACTATTTGTGCATGAGAATTCAACACATACTTCCTAATTAAATGAGAAAAAGCTTAGTCCACAAGATCCCTGGTATCTTGGAACAACAATAGCACTTATTTTGTATACTATAAGTTTAACAACTAATACCATAAATTTAGTCATTTTAATATGCTTAAATTCTCTTTTCCCAACGAATTTATTAACATTTTGAAGCTAAAACTAAAAGATAAATCTATTCCTATCATCATAGCAGACTATGTGCATTACTCAATGAATATTTTAGATTCATCAAAATATGAAAATGTGAATGTTGATATGCGACATCCAAAACTTTTGCTTTGAAAAACTGCTTAAAATGTTCAAGGATAGAATTTCATACATTGTCAGTTTTTAAATTTCCTACTTGCAGTTTGAATTAGTATAAATTAAGGATTAAAAATGTCCAGGGGTTTTGAGGAATAGTTGTGTATGAGAGTTTGTGGGTATGCTTGAAGAATAGGTCCTAAGACACGATCTATTGGTCTAAGTTGCTCACTTATTCAATTTATTATTGTGATAAGAAATGTCTATGGAGCACATGATTCCTTCCATATTTCAGTGGATCACTCCATTAGACATATAATGGCCACATTTTTTAGGAGGGATAGACTGTAGTTATAGTCATGTGGAGTTTTGATTATATCAAAAACTTAAGTTTACTCGTAACACACTTTAGCCATATTTATCAGACATAGTATCCCAGCACAGATAACCAAAGCACAGAAATGTGAAATGATAAGGTTTTATATCTTAGCATGGAGACAAAGTTTGGCTTGGTTTTCTTCCTGAAGTTGTTACTATTTCCTATGGAACACATGGATCTAACTATTTGACACTTGACAGCACTATTGAATGTTTGCTAAATGTTTTGCTGAAGGGGGTGGGGAACATAAGGTAGAAAGTTTTCTCCTGGGGGCTACCTGTCTAAGTATTCAAATTTACTGCAAACATCAGGAACATTTTGGAGCCCCATATAAATACTTATAGTCAATCCTATCTTTCTGTTTCCATCAGGGTGTAGGCAGCCATCTTTAAAATTAATTGTCCTTAAAAATTCCCCACATCCACAAACAATTTTAGTGGAGAGAAACATGAAGTCATTTACATGAACAAGAAAATTAAAGAAGAAGAAAAGGAAAAAGGAGAAAAAGCTTTCAGTAGGAACATGCACAATTGTAGAAAAATATTTTCTAGGTGGACAAATCCAAAACAAAAATATGCTTCGGTGAACAACGTGTCATTTGTTTTGCTTTTTAAATTAATGCACATGCTTTAATGGGAAGCTTATTCTCTTAAGTTTGTCACAGACAAAGCCATTCATGTTGTTTATCCTTTGAGAGACAGGGTTCTAGCACCTGGCTGACCCCTGTGGGCACATGACTGTCCTCTACTAATGTATTCAAGAATGGAAATGAATTGCAAAACCTGAATGTCATTCAGTGAAAGGGCAAGTATGCAAGTCTAGGACATAGAGTCTTCAGGTTTTTGTTCCTGGTTGCCACTATTAAGAATCAGTGAGAATTAAACTCCTTGAGCTTAGTTTCTTTTCCTGATACACACTAAGTACTCGATACGGGTTTAGGATTGGGTTACAGTGAAGGTCTGGGGACTTCCTTTACATGACTTGCTTACATGACATCATGAGGCCTTACATGACTTGCTTGTTATTAACTAAAGCACATGTGCTTTCTAAGTTGGTCCAGTGATTTACTGCTTAGATGATGGCATGTTTATGTAAATCAATAGGATAAAGAATTAGAGATCTGTTTGAGGTCATTGCTGTGAGGCTAACTAAAACTGTGCCTATATGCTTCAATTAGAGATAATCATTTAACTTGGAGTAACTAAGTTTCTTTTTAAATTTAATTGTCCTAACCAGTGGAAATGAATTAAATGCACGCATTATTTTTGTCAAAGTCCAAGTGAGAACAATATTTTTCTTATTTTTAATATCTCATTATATGTTAAGTAAAGGAAATGTTGCATTAGAAAAAGTAGTTAACATGAAAGTTGCAACTGGGAGAGACGTGCTATGAAGCCATCCGGTCTATTCATCTCCACAGCGATCTATTTCAAAAGTGCTTATCTCTGCTGCTATTATTACAATCACAGAACATGACAGCACACTGCAGATCAGAGATAAAACCCAAGGCTTCAGAGGCAGCTGGAAATAACACGACTTGTGTCATGGTCTCTATCCCCTCGCTTCCATAGCCAGCTCTAGAAAAATACTGTGAGCAGAAAAAATGACGTGTGTGCTCTCTCAATTTCTCTTACTACTCTTTTCCATATGTCCTCTTAGTACACCCAATGACTGTTTTCTTTCTCCCCAGGGATCCAAGAGTTATCTACTCTCCATCAGAATCAATATGCCTCAGTTACACGTCGTTTAATGTCAGCATTAGAGGTATCAGAGGTTTTATATTGAATGCTACATGCTTTATTCATTGTTCATGCTGGATATTTCCCATTTGGCTTTCTCATCTCTTTTCTTACATTCACTTTTTCCTCTCTGTCCAGGACTCCCTTGCATACTGGTTTTCATTTGGGAGTTTGACCAACAGGAGGCATCAGCCTAAGACAAGCGCTCAGCCAGGAGGAGAGGATGAAGTTTTTCTCTTGTTCCCTTCCTATGAGACTACTTTTTGGCAGTAGTGACTGCTATGGTCTGAATGCACCCCCAAATTTATATGAAACCATCCCCATGGTGGTGGTGTTAAGAGGTGGGATCTTTAGATAAGTAATTAGTTCCTTATAAAAGGACTGGATAAGTGTCTTATAAAAGGACAGAAAAAAATTAGCTTAGGCACACTTTTTGCTATTCTATAATACTTTTTGTTACGTAAGGGCATTGTGTTTGCCCCTTCTGCCTAGATGATACCATCAATGAGGAAAAGGCCTTTATCAGACACCAAACACTTGTGCCTTAATCTTGAACTTCCTGGAGTCCAGAACTGTGAGAAATAAATGTGTTTTGTTTATTAATTACCCAATATTTGATATTTTGTTATAGAAGAACAAGTGGACTAAGACAATTGCATTCCTATACTGAAGGCCACCACTCCTATTCCATATTATATATATTTTTCTTTCTGTATTCATCTTTCTAACTCTCTCTCTCTCTCTCTCTCTCTCTCTCTCTGTCTCTGTCTCTCTCTCTCTCTTCCTATAATTGCTCTCCTTCCTCAGATCCTCCATGGCTAAGTTGGTAGGGATTAGTCCTGTGGTGGTCAACACCTTGTTGGTTATCTTTAGCCTATTCTACACCTCTTTTAATAATATTTTCTTTTGCTGGGTTTGACTGCCCTTTAGAGGGAGTCACATCCCTCCTGCCAGGATGCTAGCTGATACATTTTCCATCTCTTAATGTTTGTCTTTAAACTTGAATGGAAAGAAGAGTCCTGCTTGCAGGGCTCCCTTGCAAATGACAAGTTTGTTCCTCCACTTTGTTAATATCTCTGCTCCAATGTCACCCACTCCAAAGAGACTTTCCTGATTACCCTACACAGAGTAACATCCCTCATCAGTACTCATCTGCTCATCCTGATGTGATTTCTTTGTAGTACCATAAATGTTCCTCCTACTAGAGTATATGCCACATGAAGGTAAGTCCTATGTCTGCTTCTTGTTCATAGCACTTCATCATGTGTCTAAGACAGTATCCTGAATATATTAGTAACTTAATCAAAAACATTGGTTGTTTTCTCTTTTTCAAAATATGATTTATCCCCATGTAAATGGAACTTTTTAAGAGCAGCTCTACTTGGGCAATACCTTGAAGAATCATAACCCTGCAGGGTTGAACTATGTTTGGTATCTCCTGGCTATGCCAGGTAAAGACCAGCATTTTAGAACACTGAGCACCATAACTTTCACATGCATAAGGCCAGAACTAATGCCACCACTTCTTATAAATGTTGAAAGTTCAGACTCCAAAATCCTAAAGAAAATTTCAGCTTTCTATTATTTAACTTTAAAATTGATTTTCCTCAAGAAGAATATGAGTGTAAAGTGGGAAAGAAAAAAAATATACTTCAAATACATTTTAGAGAGTAGCGTGGGAAGTGGAGGTGTTTCACATATTGTCACATTTACTATGATTGACTCACTTCCTTCCTCTCCCCAGATGTGCTCGCACTTGTGTTGATTGTATAGCCAGAGATACCCATGGCTTCATATTCTCTACTCTCTTCCACTCCTGACTTCTCTCCGACCTTGTCCACCTCCCATCCTCTGCTCTTTTATTCTTCCTGAGCCCATCATGAACTGTGTGAGGCTAATGGTCAGTCTCTTACTTTTCATTTCTTTCTGCCTTTTTCTTTTATTTTCCAAATGGTCAGAGAAAGGACAGTAAAGTCTGAAATCTGAGAACAACATCCTCAAGGTAAGGCAGGATCGCCTCTCCATAATAGCCCTGTGAGTGACCAGAGGCAGTGTCTATGTATTTATAAGAGTCCCATGTATTTTTAACCAGCAGGCATCAAGGTCTATAACCACATTTTTCTAGGGGCTGTACTCAGCTCGTGCTGGCCACACTAAAAAGCTCATAAATAACTTGGATCAGAGGAAATTGGAAAATGATGACTACACAAATACAAGGAGAATTTTTATGTTTTCCAAACTCCAGACGGCATTGACAGTTAGTTTCTCCTTGGCCATAAGTCACCATTCCTCAGAGAGCTATTAGTACTTAGTGATGGGGCAAGAGAAGTCAGATTTGGGGGAAAAGAAAGTCCCATAGCTCAGACCAACTTGTGCAATTTGCTTTTGCCTCTCCTATATTCCATTTTTAATACTCCTTTTCTATGCCAGCAATGCACTAATTTCCTCTCTGGTATTTGTCAAGCCAGTGATGGGATGAATTTATTGTATGATGTGAGTGACTGATGCCCCAAGTTAGCACACAAGGATTGGTTAATGATTTAAAAGTGAGCTTAGTGAAGCAAACATGTCTCTAATTCATATTTAAGGCTACCAGAAGGAATAAAATGTATACTTTTGCTAAGAGGGAAATTTTCCCATGAAAAGGAGCATTTGACAACATAAAAGGAGGCAACTATTTTTTTTTTCCATATGAAGCTTGATTTGTGCTGCTGGGTGGAACAACACTCTTTAGTATATGAAAGAAATCATGAATGACCACAATAGATAACATTTCCTAGTTGATGATGATTAATGAAACAAGCAATATTTTTTTTTTAAATACATTGTGAAAACAGATTAACATGCAAATTAAAACTACACTGAGATACCACCTAACTCCAGTCAGAGTGGCCACCATCAATAACTCAAAAAATAACAGATGCTGGAGAGGATGTGGCGAAAAGGGAACACTTCTACACTGTTGGTGGGAATGTAAACTAGTACAGCCTCTGTGGAAATCAGTGTGACGATTCCTAAAAGTTCTAAAAATCGGCCTTTCATATGACCCGGCAATCCCTCTACTGGGAATATACCTGGAAGAACTCAAATCACTCTATAAAAAAGATACCTGCACACATATGTTTATTGCAGCATTGCTCACAATAGCAAGAACATGGAACCAACCGTGCTGCCCATCAAAAGAGGACTGGATTAAAAAAATGTGGTACATATACACAATGGAATATTAAGCAGCCATAAAGAAGAACAAAATCATGAACTTCGCAACAACCTGGATGGAATTAGAGTTTATAATACTGAGTGACCTTTCACAGAAACAAAGATCTGAGTATCACATGTTCTCATTCATAAGTGGACCTTGAACAACTACCGTAATACTATAGAAAAGGATTGACTACGGGAAACTGTGGGAGGGAGGGCGGGGGAGTGGGATTGACAGTAGTCGATATCTGCCTGGGGAAGGGGGGACATACCTCATTAACAAGGGTAACTGCATAATGAATATTTGTATAACTAACCCTGAATTGTACCCCACAATTTTAAAATAAATTTTTTTTAAAAAGGAAAATACAACTGTAAGTTTTAAACAAACAAACAAAAATGAAAACAGATCAGGATATGCATGCTCTTGAGCATCTAAATTAGACCACATTTTTTTCCCCCCAACTTCATCTCCCATGCTTATCTTGATATTGCAAACACTTTGACCAATGGCTAAAAATAACAAAACAGTCATCACCTGGAGGCAGATATTTTGAAAACAACATTAGGACAGATGTTTGAATAGAGAGTTTTTTTCTTATAAGTTTTGCAGAAATTCCATGTATTATTAAAATATAGCACTGTTTGTCATCTGCATTTTTCCTAATTTATGTTTTCCTTTATTTATGTTTTGCTACCATTTATGGTATCTTTTAGTACAAAAATATTTAATTTTTCATATTCTAACATGATTTTCTTCTTCCTTATTGTTCTGGGGAATCTCTTTTGGCATCAAAAATAGCTTTAATTTATATTGTTTTTTCAATTATAATAATTTTTAAGTATCTCCATCAGGACTTTCTTTGCTGGTTTATAGTGTTTAGGCCAAGTGTGTACTGAGAATAAATGAATTGTTAAATAAATGAGTAGATATCAATATAGATATATAAGCTGAAACTAGGACATTTATCAGTGACCATTTTAAAGATATGTAGTGCAAAGCTTGATAGTTGCCTCCATTTGGAACACTATACTTTCTTTGTTTCAGAGGAAAATTATAAAGCAAGGATTAACTTTAGTCAAAATGATTTTTTTAATTTTTAAACAAAATGGGTGTAGTGATGTGAGACTAAGTCTGAGCGATATTTTCAGGATTAAAAATATTCATTAATAATGGGAAAAGGACTTCCTTGCCTGAGAATGAATTAATGCCCCTTCCTGTGATGCAGAGCCAGTCTTTAGTAACATGCCTCAGTGCATTTGTTTATAGGCCAATGCTGCTCAAAGTTATGCCTTCCAAGCCCTGCAGTCTCAAATCATGTTGAAAACTAGAAACTGTCTTTATTTGAGAGATGGTACTGAAAAATAAATTAACGACAGATGAAGATTCATTAGTACACTCATACATGGGCAGACAGATTATAATTTGATGACCACAAAAAAGTCCTAAATTTCCATCAGCCATGTAGGCTTTCTAAGGTGTTTGAAACCTCACTATCAAAACCCAATACTTTTGGGTTCAAGAATTGAAATCCTTTTAAATTCCCTTTGGGAGGTGTTACATATTAAACGATAATCATTTAATAAAAATAATGATGGTAGCTACATTTATTGAAGGCTTAAGATGTGCAAGAAACTCTTATAAGCATTAGTGTTATCTCGTTTAATCCTTACAATAACCCAATAAGGTAGGCATTTCTATCATCCTATTTTGTAGATAAGGAAACAGGGATTTCTTCCTTGAGGCTAAGTAGCTGCCCAATATCACAGCTAGTGTGGGATGGAGCAAGGACTTATCCTGACATTTCACTCTCTTAAATACCTATGTTGGTCTAAGTAATAAAAATCACACAGTGGGAAAAATATAGTGAGCATGTTTACCCTGTTCTTGCAATTAACGTGAGTCAATTATGGAAGCAAGGGCCAAAGAAAGGGCATGCCAGGAGTCAGACTGGAAGATTTTGGGCAGTCCCTGGGCCAAAAATGGGTGAAGGGGAAAGTAAAACTTTTTAAAATTAATTATATTTTTTTTAGAGGCTGAGTTTTGCTCTGTCACCAAGGCTGGAGTGCAGTGGTATGACCATAGCTCACTACAGCCTCAAACGCCTGGGGTCAGGTGATCCTCCCACTTCAGTGTCCTGAGTAGGTAGAAGAAACAGGCATGTGCCACCATACCTGACTAATTGTTTTTCAATTTTCATTAGAGACGGATCTTGCTATGTTGCTCAACCTGACCTGAAACTCCTGCCCTCAAGTAATCCTCCCACCTCAACCTACCAAAATGCTGGGATTACGTGTGTGAGCCACTGTGGCTAGCCAGGGGATACCAAACATTTTACAGTCCACACAGTTTTATTCCAACAGAGCCTTACTGGTCCCATCAGAATTTCCAGAATGTGCTGCTCATCTACAATGTCTCCTGTACACATTATTTTCCATCTCCTTAAATACTCAGGATTTCTTCTGGAGCTCTTTGTTTTCCACCAGGGAAACAAAATATGCTCTTCACTGTGAACCTGCACTTTTTTTCCCTCTGTTTTTCTTATGTTAACTGGATCACGGAGTCCTACTGCAAAACCTTTCCTTTCTGGAGAGTGTCCTAGGACTTCTAAGCAGGCGACTCATGGATCAAAGAAATGGCATTTATCACCTATCAAAATATAAGTGGTATCAGGCTTCAGAATCTATTTTAAGGTTGAACGAAGCTAAGTAGGTATAGCTGTTTTGGCTTCAGAAGTTTTAGTATAATAGCTTAAAAAGAAAATTGGGAGATAAAAAATTTAATGAAGGTTATTTTCACAGAATTTGCTTCTTGTTTCTCTTTTCCTTGTTCTCTTTATGGATAAAGAGGATCACTAGGCTTTTCCCATACTTCCATGTTGAAGGGATGGATGATGTGAGTCTACAAGGCTGAGGATGGCTTCTCTTCCCTATCTCTGTACTAATATGTGAAGCCCACTGATTTGTCCCAGGTATCATATGGTCTTCTTCAACAGTGTACACTTGTGGTCCAACAAGCCAGGAGTTGACTTCAAGATTCACATATTAAATATCGATTTTTCCTTCCTTCCTTCCTTCCTTCCTTCCTTCCTTCCTTTCTTCCTTCCTTTCTTCTATCCTTCCTTCCTTCCTTTCTTTCTTTTTGTAAAGGGTAGATATTCTTAGATTTTCTATGGATTTGATCAATTTATGGAGAGAAGTATGAACAAGACCAGATAGTCACCCAAAGAAATTTCCTGATGGAGCAAAAGGAATACTTCATAACCAATTGTTAAAATGAGAGAAGGAGGTGGTGGTGGTGTATTCAATGAAGCCATTGTTCAGTGGGGTGTAGACCCCGAACATCAGAGAGCCTAGGACATTCAGACTCTGCCATCCAGGGGCTAATCCAGAATATAGATAGGATTGAGGATGGGTCATGAAAGCAAGGATCCTGTGTCACCCTCTACTACTTAGTAGAGGATATGGAAAGGGTGCCTTACTTTTTTTTTTTTTTAATTGGGTATGGACTGATTTAGAAAGATGAGGAAGAGTGGGCTTATAACCTGAACTGTATGGTCTCTGAATCTAAAACATTAGCTGGCAATTAAGAAAGTGGACTACAGTCAATTGCATTATAATCTGTGCACAGAGAAACAGAAGCTTGAAATTACTCGTTAAAAGAGCACAGAGCTTCAGGGGCCCTGAACAGCTCCCACCAAGCAACAATTGAATGGGCTAAGGGTAAGTGAATCTGCAATGTATAGATTGTATCGCTCTTAATGAAGATGTGAGTTTATAGAAGTTCACTGGGCAGTGATATTTTGGGGCATCCCAAGCCCTGGACACTGCAAGATTAATCAGAATATCGAGAAATAAAAACCTATCTGGATGTCTGCAGCAGCCATGCAAAGCAGTTATTTTGTTTCTCAAGTTTCAAATGGGAAGACTGGATTCTGTTTATTATATTTTCCTGTGTGCCACATGTATCCGATGACACAAATGTTCCATTTCATGCAGTTTAATCTCTGACAAAATGCCGTTAACTATCTGAGCATGACTTCTCCTGATTTTTCCAGTTTCCAATTGAAGTTGTAATAGCTCTTCATCCCAAGTCTCTGACCAGGTATTGAGAAATCACCGTGCTCCACTGTGGGAGAGACAATGGAGAGGAAAGTTGAAGCGGTGACTTCGGAAGCTCTCTCAATGAAAAGAGATGATAAAAATAAGCAGTTATGGGAAGCAGCATAAAGTGCATTAAAAAGAAACAGTGGTCGTTGCAATTCAATAGCCAAACCCACAGAAAAAAGGAATAACAAAAAGCTTATCCTTGGTGTTCTGAGAGTTTGTTTATGGCTTTGTACATGGCTATTCCCTGAGAGCGTCCAACACATAGCTAAAATAGAATTCAGGAATATTTGTGTGCTGGATGTAACAGCAAAGGGACTGATGTTCATTTTAGGGAAATGAAGTTACCAGTTTTTCTTTTAAGCTAAAGGAAGACTTTTATTATTACCAATACTATTTGGTTTGAATGTTTTTAATACCATATCAGGAAGTACATGGCATTTAAACAGACAAAGGGTCGGCAGGATTTTTGTTTGAAGAGAACCTTATTGTCTTAAAACAATTGCAAGTATAGATCCCAAGAAATGGAAACATAGGACCAAGTTGCAGTCTGAGCAAAGTAATAGATAATACCAGCAGTTTGGTAGAGTTCCTCATACAAAACTCAAAATGAGTTAGGTACTATTGGTTCTGCTTCCTCCTATGGGAGATTATCCATCATCAGTATCCTCCTATACAAGGGTAAAAAGGTGAGATGGGAGCTAGACCTTCTGGCTCAAGACTTTATCTGAGCAGTCGCTTTTTACCCAGTGTTAGGACCCATGGAAGTTTGTTTCCCCAAAACTTTGAAAACTCTGCCTTTTAAAATTTGTGTCACAGATGTGGTGAAACCCTACACTAAGGGTAAGAACTAGCTGTCCCTCTTTTTCTTTCCTCCTATTAGTCAGCCAAGTGGCCTCTTGTGGCCCCCTAAGTGAACTCTTGCAGATTGAGATTCTACACATAGAAGGTCTCTGCTGGTCACATGCAGATGCAATTCTCTTTCCACCTAGCCTTTTTGGTGACTGTAGAGTTTGGTAGGTATAGGCAGTTACATGGATTCTTTCTCTTGTGCACACCTGATGGGATTATCTAAGGTTGCTACAGGTATAGATGAGTCCTAAGTCATTATTTCAGCTATATATGAATACATATTTTTTTTTATCTTCCCAATAGTTCTGAAGCTCCCAAGGTGTTTGTGGATACATTTTAGAAATAATAGAAAGGCTTCCTTGGTAATTCTATGCATTTTGTTTCAGGCCTTTTAAAGCATTCTTTTGAGAAAAGGATATAGATGGTCAGAGAAGAGGGTGTTGAGATTCCAGAAAGGCCTTCCTGGACTGGGGTCTACTCTACAAATTCTCCCATGAGTTGCTGCATGAGATTGTGGAATTTGTGTATAGGGAGCCCTTGTTTCTGATCCCAATGGGGCTGTTAAATCCAGTGTTGAAAATATCATACTGGGTAGGACTGTAGGCTATGTTCTTCAAAGCATTAAGTAACCAGTTCTAACTCTCTTAAGTGGCACTTCTAGAAGTAAAATGGAGCCTGGTCATCACTTGATTTCTCTGGCTGCAAGAGACTAGGATCTTTCTGCCTTCCAGCATTAGACTATTCAGTGACTGTGAGCTTTAGTCCCATTGTGTAACTAACTTCATTTGTGGAAGAGAGTTGAATGTGTGTCAAGTTTATCTGTCTCTCAGGTGTGAGAACAACAGATCCAAGACAGGGTCTGAGCCTGGGATAAGTGCTTGCAAATACAGCATCGAAGCCCCTGCCAGGGTTTTGCCAGCTGTCCCTCAGCCTATGTGGTTCATTATATGACAGAGAGTATGGCTGCTGCCTTATCCAACAACACAAGCTGGGGGACATAGACTAAGGCCTTGGGAACATTGGGTCTGGGGTGTGTCCAAGTTCCTTTCTACTCTCTCTGGACACAAGAGCTCAGATGTTCTATATCACATGTCCCCAGGCCTTCCTTTTTTTCCAGTTCTTTAGATGTCAAGTTGTGAGATGTGTACCACTCAACTGTGTATTGGCCTCCAGGGCTCTCTGTGTTGTTGTGCATTCTTCTCAGCCCCAAGCACGGCACTGGAATCCAAAAAAATGGGTAATAACCAGAGAGGAAAAAGCTCCACTTGTTGTTTCTTTCTGTGATATGAACTCCCAAACTCCATCACCTCTGAGATGCAGGGGCTCACGCTAATCTTTAATTGGGTTGAGGGTTCAAAATCCCATATATAATTTCCTGTTTACAAATATTTGTTACAAATCTCAGAGGCAATAGCAATACATGTTAGATTTTTAGTTGACCCTCAAGTCTCTGTTTTTACTTGGATTGTTACAGATCCCACATGTGTTTACAAAGACTGGATCACTCACACAGGAATTGTCCCTGCAGAGATGACTTTCTATAATATTGTTTCTGAACCTAGGAGAAGGGAGTAGGTGAGTTACGAGGATCATATGTAGAGTTTTTGAAACTTTATTTCTCGCTTCAATTCGGTTATTTTTCCCTTGTTTCACAATAGATTTGTGAGACATTGAGAAGGTCAGATTCTCAGAGCAGGTGGTTAGTTGAGAGTAGGGAAAAGAGAAAGAGAAATGGGGATGGCACTCAGGTGGGAGATGAATGAAAGGTAAACCCCCTGACTAAAATGTAGAGACTCCAGCTTCATGGCTAGTGCTTAAAAGGTTTGATATCATCCACCTGAAGAATATCCAGGTATACCTGCCTACTGAGCAATCTGTTTACTTCCTCATATTTAAGCTGGCATACTGTGGGGACAAGTCTCAATCCATTCATCATCACAGAAATTTTCATTTCCAGATTCAGTAAATGCACTTATGGTGCCATTTCTGCTCCCAACTGCTACTATACAACTCCAAGCAATACTGGCACTCCAACACTATGACCTTTTTGAAATGCATTTCAAATGACAATTCAATCTGCAAATGACAAAGTGGTGAGAATAATGAACAGGTCAAGGCCAAGGGCAGAACTTAGTGTCAGGCTACTGGAACTTCCTCTTCAGGTTAGTGCCAGTGTGTTGATTAGTAACCTTTGTCCTATCATCCAGCTAACCACAGGTTAGTTCACATTCATTCAAAGTAATTTAAGAAGTGTGACCAAGTGCAATACAGGTTCTGTGTGTTTAGGGCATCCCCTTGTTGACAAACCTTTCAAGTATCTTTGTCAAATGCTACATCATAGGACAGTATTGGGGCCTGAAATAGGAATTCATGATGGAGGCAACAGAGAGCTGTCCATGGTCTGACACTGAAGTTGAGTGTGATGCACATGTTCCTGTTGCACCAATACAGGAGAAGCAGGAAGTTCTGTGAAATCTTCTTTTAGAAACCAAACGCGAGCACATTGGGACTGAGAATCAACTGGCAGGGAACAAGGGAGTTCATGCTGAGTCTACCAGAAGGTCACTGGAAAGTGGAAGTCTCATCTCCCCAGAATCCTAATCAGTGTCAGTCAAACCACACTGGGACTGAACTTTGTTGTATGAGGAGCACCATGAGTGCTGCTGCAGAGGACAGAGGCGGGTTCTTAGGACACACTCTCAACTCCTGAAGGAGGGACTGGACCATTCTTACCTGCATGTGGGGGTTGTGCACACATGAGTGCCTAGTAAAAATATTATCAGAGCCTCTCTAGGAAGGAAGTGGTCTGTAGAAAGATCTGTCAAAGGAGGGGCCACTTTCAACTGGACAGTGAAGCTGAGTTAAGACTCACTTAAGAGGGGATACCTAGTTTGGAGAAATAGCAAATGAAACAAGTTATATTAAACTTCTCGATTTATTAAATCCTATTAAATTCTAAAGTCCTTCCCAGTCTGACTCAGTGGCTCAGCCAGTAAACCCAGCACTTTGGGAGGCCGAGGCGAGGGGATTGCCTGACACGTGGGTTTGAGACCAGCCCAGGCAACTTGGTGAGATCTTGTCTCTACAATAAATTAAAAAATAGCCAGATGTGGTAGCATGTACCTGTAGTTCTGGCTACTTGGAAGGCTGAGGTAGAAGGATTGCTGGAGCCCAATGGATCGACGTTGAGGTGGCCGTGAGTGTGCCACTGCTCTCCATTCTGGGCGATGGAGTGAGACTCTGACTCAAAAAAAAAAAAAGTCCTTTCTCCACCCACACATAGTTCAAATATTGTCATAGAAATAGAGTTCCAAAAAAGTGAAAGCTGAATAAAAGAACCCATGGCTCTGGTCACATACCTACCTCAGTGGGACCTTGAGGAAGCCGCTAAATTTCTTTGAACTCTGGATTCCTGATTTGTCAATAAATACGCTAGGCCCCACCATGCTAATACAAAAGGAGGGTTATTTATTTGGCAGTGCCACACAAATCGGAGAGTACATATGCTTATGAAGTATTAGCTTCCTGGAAGCCTCCCATTCCCAATGAACATACAACCTATTTTGAGATCTATAGACCCGGAATGTTGCTATGGATTTTCTCATCAATTATCCTGCAAAAATTTATGTTTCCCAGTGGACCATCTAAAAGTTTTTTAATAAGTCTCCTCTTGCTGTTGCCTGCTGTCCGCCCGAGACCACTCAAAAACAATTCACTGATGTCTCATAGCACCTTGAACTGAGAGAAGTCCTTAGATTTTGTGGCAATTTTAAACTACTGTACCATTCATGAGAGAATTAGAGTAGTGTTTGTGTGTGAGTGTGTGTGTTTGCGTGTGTGTATGTGTGATAGAGAGAAAGAGAGAAAGAAAGAGAGAGAGAGAGAGAGTTCAGTCATTCAGTGTAGTAGAAGATGCTTTGTTTTTTGCTTTTCTTTCAATTTGGAAACATCATTCACTCTTTATCATTGTTGGAAATCTTTGGTCAAAAGTGGGCACAGCAAAAAGCAAAAAAGAGACAGTTACAGAACTCTTTAAACTAAGGGGAAAATAACTGAAACCTGGATTGTCAAAAGTCTCAGAATAGGTCAAATATGTAAAACAAATAGGTCAACAACAACAACAACAAAACAGCAAATAAACAAATCAGACCTGGTATTTCTCTCATTAGAAGCTATTATTTGAAGCTGTACTGAGCTTTATAGTATAATAGCTATTAGGCCCATGAGGCTGTTGAAAACATAGAGTAAGACTTGTCTGAAATGAGATTGTGAGTGTAAAAACACACTGTATTTCGAAGACTTTTAATGAAAAATGTAACATAATATATTTCATTGATATTTTTATGTTAATTATATGCAGAGAGAGTGTTAAGTTTTATATATATACACACTTGTATATATAGGTATACATATATGTGTATATATATGTATATAGAGATATAAAACTTAATTTTACCAGTTTATTTTTACTTTGTAAATGTGGCTACTAGAAAATATCACATTACATGTATCTCACATTATATTTTCATTGAACAGAGTTAGACTAAAATATTCCCACATGACCTTCAATGCTTCAATAAAACAAATGCCCTTAATAAGTAAACTTTCTCACAAGTAACTTGCAATGGTCAGAGAATGGTCAGAGATATGAACCCCAAATCACCAGATATTTTAAAAACATTGTAGATGGTGCTGAGGATAAAAAAATGAGGGCAGTTGGTGATAAACATAACCTCTGTAAAACTATCAAAAGAATCATTTCTAAAACCCACTTTGTCATGAGGCATGGTATGATGTCAAACATTTTTATATATTAGGTACAATTTTAAATTTTATAAAAAAAAATAAGTGTGCCAGCCTTGGAGAAGTGAACTATATTTTTATAATAAAAGTTAAAATTATATTTTAAATTGCATCATTTTCTTAAATAAAATAGAACTGGTAGGATAAATAGCTATTTTAATTACATTCTTCTCCAGTAAAATCCAGGGCTTTAAAATAATATTTTTAAAAAGTTACAGCTCTAGCATTTTTATTGGCCTCACTGGTAAAAAATGATGTTTCTGCTTTTTGCAGTAATATCTTGGGCAAAGCAATAATGATCAATCCCTTATGAATATAACAATGGCTTCAGGCTATCACTGGAGAATGGTAAAACCTCATTTTCATAACTATGTTTAAGCACAATATAGGGGATTTTGTTTGTATGTTGACTTTTCATAAAAATAGGTCTAGTAAGTCTAGTGAAATATTGAGGCAGATTTACCAAATGTATATTTCAGATTGAAGGCCGGGATCCCGTGACTCCTGTTTTTTATTCATCTGTATAAGCAAACTTCCCTGTCTCTTAATTCAACAGATACTTATTGTGCTCCTCTCTGCCTGCCTTGTACTGGACAGAAAAGACACCAAGAAGAAAAAGACATAGTAACAAAGAATTTTCTTTCCTAAGCAACTTGAAGAGACCTTAAAAAGCACATCTAATTTGACTACCTTACTTTACATATGAAGGAACAGAGAGATCCAGAGTGTAAAGTGACTTGCTCAGGACCATAGGGGACAATTTAAGAAAAACACTAGAAGCCATGTGTTTAGATTCCTAATCTAACTCATTTCTATTTCAATATATTACTTTATTTAATACAGTCACTTCTACAAGGACCAGATTCCTTTTTTTGCTTGTTTAATTCCTTGCTCTTCTGATGCAGATCACTTACTTTTCCCCAAGAACCGCCTCTTTATGGTGAAGGTAATAATTGTATTTGGAGGACTACCCTAAGCAGAACAAACCCAAGCAGAGAGCAGCCCTGGGCCCTTTCCATAGATCACAGCTTATGGCAGCTCCCCCGGAGAGCAGAGAAGCGCTTGAGCCAGCTTTAAGTTTAAGTGCATGTCACCATGATGTACGGTATCTTGGGGGTCCGTATATCACGAAGTAGAAGGGGTGTCGCCCATGGATGGAGAGCATCCATTCTCCTCTCCTGACACTGTGCTTTTTCCCCAAACAAGACATATCTGTGTGATTACAATCTTATCCAGGCTGGCTGGCTCCCTCTGGAACTCATCTGCCGTGAGAGGCACAGTCAGGCAGCATTTTGTGGAGCAAAGTTTTGTGGGGATGGGGGGAGAGAGCATGCTTTGGGAAACAATGAAAGAGATGCAGCATTAAGAATATAAAAAGTTGTTTTGTATATATTGTTTTCAGACTCTTGTTAGCACCTCAAAGAGGTAGCAATTAAGAGCAAGTTCTTAAAGTCACTCTTTTCTGGGTTCAAATTCCTGATCAATGACGTCCTGACTATATGAATCAGCAAGTTACTGAAAATTTCTTTTCTTTTAGTCTCCTCACTTCAAAAATGGGGATTATATATGACAAATATTACTTTTTGGAATTAATTTGAGGAATAAATGAATAAATATAAATGAAACTTTTAAACATAGAGCTTGGAGCTTGCATCGTCTTCAATACATGATAGCTATCATTGCCATCTTCTTTGACATCTAAAACTTTGTCTATGATATTCAAGTAAAGTCATCAAGTTGAAGAACTGTTCTTTCAATAACTAGAGTTTCTCACGCAAGGGGTAGTTCAGGTTTTACCTCTCTATGCTAGTTAGAAGTAGACAGAGTGAAGCTCAAAAACAATTTAGGAAGAAGTTAATCCATTCAGTACTTTTTCTTCATCTGTACATCAGTCCATCCATCAATCCATCCAGAAACCATCTTACCGCATTGAAGTTAGGTGATTTAATTAAATGTGCTTGAAGATTTTATGTTCCTCTGGTCTAGAGGAATCTGTTTCTTCTTGATGAATAAAGCTTGAGGGAAAATGTGGGGATACATTGTCCAGAAAGGCACATGTGGATGGGCATCCTAGGTATGCATCTGGCCTAAACTTGAGTTTTAGCTGAACTTAAGTATACAATTATATATACATATATATATATGAGGGGGACTCCCCCAAAATGAAATTTATTTATAAAACATTGTATGTTTTATCTTACGTGTTTATAATACAGTCACTGTCAAAACACTTTCCATTTGATGCAATACACCTATTGAGATACTTTTTCCACTGCTCAACATAGATTTTGAATAGTTGATTTTGATGCCTTTTAGGGTTTCTGCCATTTTTTATTTCACCTCTTCCACATCAACAAAATGTTTCCCTTTAAGGACTCTTCATTGGGGAAACAACAACAGCAACAAAAAAGTAGCTCAGGGAGAGATCAGGTGAATTGAGAGGGTGGGTCACAGGAGTCATGTTGTTTTTTGCCAAAACCTGCTGAACATTCAGCATGGTATGGGTAGGTGCATTGTCATGGTGGAAGAACCAGTCATCTGTTTGCCACAAATTGATATTTCTTCTGCAAATTGTGATGCAACATTCTCAAAACTACCAGATAAAAACTTTGGTTACTCATTTTATCTGGAGGAACAAATTTCAAGTGTATTATAAAGGGGGCTGCCCTAAAAAAAAAGATAATTTAATTTTTGGGAGGCTCCCCCCCCATACACACACACACACACACACACATATATGATATTATATATAATAGACCCTTGTTTTAGCCTGGGAGAATATATTTGTGAGATCATCAAGGTAGAGGAGTTGGTAGCTCAGGCAGTAGGACATCTCTCCTCCAGTTGTAGTAATAACAGGGTTTAGTAAAAGAACCTTGCGTACAATCCTAAGTTCAGGTTACTGCACACATTTGACAGTTTGACTCTGTCTCCTCCTTATAGTCCCATTCTTACATGAAATCTTTGACAATATGATGTTTCCTAGAAACAACCATGTAAGACTACATGATAGAAGAAGAGGTATCTCAAAAGTAGGCAAAGCCCCAGAACCACCACTCTGGTAATACACAATGAGGAACTCGTTAAAGTTGAACTATCACCTGTCTCGGCAGTGGAATACATGACTTTGAGCTGACTATGGTTCTCTTTTCTTTATATGGTGTTCAAAATCACCTTATTTAGGACTTTTTGTGCCATTTGAAATTGAGTACTCTTCACATATGTTGATCTTTTCGGCCGAGCAAGACTGTGAATGCCAAAGCTGGAATATTATGACTTTCCAATTTTCTATTTAATCCAGGAACTAACACAGACTGAGTATACAATAGAGATTTCAATAGTAGGTGACTAGATTGAATGTCACAATTAGTAGTTCTGAAAAATTAGAAGAGCCTACTGGTTCTTTAACTCAGGCTAAATTTACATAATCTAATTAACATTCTCATTACCATAATAACCACCACCACAACTTCTTCTCCTACCATGCAGAAATGGTGCTTCATGGGCTAGTCTTCTGACACCTTTCTTTGTAATTGCTACATCACTTCCTGGTGAATTCCTCCACCTGCAAACCATCTGAATAACAAACACAGCACATAAACCTAAGCTACCACATGTAGTAAACCACCAACTGTTTCCTGAAGTACAGACTCAAGGGAGTAAACCAACAATTACTGATGCTGCAAAGTCACCCAAACAATCCTTCAACTTATTTATTTCTTTTGTAAAAGGGGAAAAATTAAAAGATGGCTACTCTTAATATGCTGACGCTGAAAAGAGCACTGACGTTTGTTTTCTGAGTGATGTTTGACTGTGAGTGCTCAATAATTAGAAATATTTAATGCAGACAAACATCAGCAAGTTAAAATTGTTTTCTGTTTAAATCTTGTCATTTGCCAGAAAGGAAATGATATGTTAGACATGTGCACTCTTTCTCAGTATGATAGCAACTAAAGTGGCTTAAAATTGGATTCATTTATAAAGCTGGACACTATTAATATCATTCCCTGCATGATGGTAATTCATTTTACTCTGCTTTGTCTCAGAAACAGTAGGGGCTCCATTTCTTATATTCAGTTTGCAGTCCTAATTAAGTATTCATTATAGAATACATATTTTTTCATTTAAGACTGGATATCAAATATGTATGTGTTGTATTACACTTGTTTACTATTAGGCCAATATAGTGAGTTACTTTACAACTAGTGTTATGGGTCTTCAACCTGTAAAATTCAGATTCCAAAGGAACTCAGCTAAAACAAAAACTTGTCTTCCTCAGGGTTCTTATTTCATTGTCTTTGCATTGAAAAAGCTGAAAACCTAGCTGAATGTAACCACACTGGTTCCCCCTATTGAGAATAAAAAGATAATCCCTGGATTCAGTGTAGTTGACATGACACATGAAGAAGCTTCACATAAGATTCCTCAGGACCATGATCCTGAAAAGGTTTGCTATTGACAAACGAAAGGGTAGACACTAAAAAAGATAAAGAGCACAGCAAGTTTTAATTGAATAAAATAAAACCAAGCAAATATATATACAGATAGAACATTAAGAGAAATTGTCATGTGATGAAATCTGTTAAATTGTGACTGTGTTTTGTGAGCAAACAATTCTGGCAAGAATTGAGTTTGCAACTATAGTGGGCAAGTCCTTCAGACTTGACTTGATAAACAGTGAGATATGTATATTACAGTATACATTTTGCATTTACATTATGTTTTTGAGGGGGAGCTTAAAGGGCCTTAGAGAATTTGCTTTATTCAAAATTACATTCTGATCAACACTAAGGGACAGTTACTACTTTCAAAGGTTGGATTTAAAAGGGGTATCATATAAACAAAAACAGTCACAAAGGCTGACAAATGATCAAATTGAAATCACTCAAAAACTCTATGATTCTCCTAAATATTCATATGTAAATGACCACAATTAAAACCATGGTGGGAGCTTGATTTCATAACACTTTTTACTTTGTAGTCAGATTTTTTTTCAGTGTTGACTATGTACAAAGTTCTTTGTAGTTAGGAATAAAGAAAGAGGAGTAAGAGGTGGAAAAGAAATAGTAATTCATAGTTGTAAGTTACTCATCATTATATTAGAGACATGAGTTATAAACATAAGCTTCATTAGATAATACTGGAAGGTATCTGCTACCAGACAAGACATTTCCATTAGTAAAACCAATGGAATATATAGGTTTCTAGTGAGGAGAGATTGCAGTTACCAGGAGTGAATTGAGAGTGCTGCTTAGAGAAGGGAGCTCTTCTTCTGGACTTTGAAGGATTGTCTGAAGTGAGAACAAATGCATATAGGCAGGGGAGGTAGGTATGAAGAAAGTAGGGTAAGTCAGGTAATGCAAGACTTATTGATGTGCCAACAGTAAGGACAGTAGATAAGTAAAATAGATGATGAATTGGTTGGATTGTGGAGTCTGATAGAATGCTAAGAACTTATAGCATGATGAGAGTTTATCCTTTGGAAAATAAAAAGAAAAAACTGAAGGTTTTGCAACTGGAATTTAAAAATTATACTAAAAAGACCTAGCCTGTGTAGAAGTAATTCATTTGTTAAAAAAGCGATTGGAGAAATTTTGGTAGGCTAAGCCATCAAAAGTTCCAGATTGGTGCTCAAAGGAAAAGAATGAGAAAATTCTTACTTATTTACTTCTATATTAATTATTGATAGCCTGAAATAATATTTCCAATTAAAATATGCCATGTGGCTAATATATGATGCCAAAATGTGAATGTTTTCCTTTAAATCTCATACTTTTCCTATTCATAAACTACCCAATTTATTCATTAAACAAAATCTGTACACATACACACACACACACACACACACACACACACACTTCACATAACAAAAAGAATTATTGATTTAACCACTGTCTAATCTTTAGATGATGTCTATATCTGAAGAAAGATTATAACATCTGAGCTAACTTTGGGTATAATTTTCTTTTTACAATTTTACAAATATATTCATGTAACAGAGCAAGGTTACTAGGGATGAAGTACCTTTCTATAGATGTGGTATCTTGCTTTAAGATTTCTAGCAATTCTTCATTTAGAATTGAGGGATCTTTTCAAAGGTTCACAATATTTCCTATTGGGTCTTTTAATAATTTTTGTTTGAAAGTTTCAAGATTTCATATCTTCCTCTTACTTATAATTTTGAAATTTTAAGTGAGTAAATATGGGTCATTATAGAGGCATCTTATCTAAACAACTGCTTCTTAGACTTCACATACAATGTCATGTAATTCTCCAAAAAATAAAAGCCTCCTCCTCCCTCGGCCATGTAAGAATTGCTTTTGTTTAATTCATGGAAGATTCCCCAACACTTTCAAGCAAGTCCCACCGGCACCAGTGACTATCCTGCCCTATTTTTCACCCTTAGAGGTCTTTCCACACATCAGCTAAATTCATTCTCCAGGGCCTCTGTGAAGATGGCGACTTTACAAATTCCTCCTTTGACAAATTCCTCCCTAGAGAAAGATTATGGATGTTGATAGGGGAAATGCATCTTGTTAAGATTATAGCCCACTCAGAGTGTGGAGTCTAAGAGTTTGGAAACCGAGAAGTGCCTTTTAGGACTAGAGATTGACTTGAGGCTCAACTTCAAACAGCTGATGTTTATAGAAGGAATGCACATTTAACAAATGCAAAAATTGTGTTTCATGTCTATTTCCAAAGTGAATGAGATGTTTGTCAAAGCAAGAAATTTTGCTTTGTTTATAAGCTACAGATAATGAAAATGCATTTATGTTTCATAAATACATTTAATTCTAGTTGATTGTATTTCCCATCAGGGAATCAGGTTCAGCAAATATTTCACATGCTAACTCATCAAATTCATTGACTAGATATACAATAAGCTTAGAGAATAGAGAGTTGAATAAAAACTAAGTCATAGATCTGAAGATTGTTCTTTACTAGAATTTGTAAGGACCAGCATTGGATTGCCAACTGTAAAGTACACATATTGCCCACTTTTGGGAAAAAAAGAAAAACTCACAAGTGTGTAATTTCTACTTTCTTGTAACCTTATTAACAAATCATGGACAACTGCTCTAAACTTATCATCCCTGTATGTTGAACATGAGGGGCCTCTGTTAAGAATTTTTTAACCAAAAAAAAAGTGCAAATAAGAAATGCAAATCTGGAATAAGGAGAGTTTAGAAATAGAAGACTGCATGGACATGTTTTAAAGATCAGAGGCACTGCACAGGGATTCTGGCTAGGAATCCAGGTCCATAGAAGTTAAAGGCTTGTTAGCCTCTTGGAGCATATCTTTCTATAGAGTCAAGAAGAAATTGGCTACAAGAACTAGCAAAATGTATTTTGATCAGGGGAGTGAGATGAGTTTTCCAGGGTTAGACTCCAGAATGAGCTGAAATAACCTACTTATACAAACCAAAGAGAGAGAGGGTCTGCCTGGAATAAAACTGAATCAGACAGAGGGCTACCCCTTTTGGCAAAGGCAAAATGTATGGCAGACAAAGTTTAGCATTAATGGTCACAGTCTCAATACAGGATAACCTGATATTGAATATTCTCACACTGTGAATATTGTAAATAAAATGAAGAAAGCAGAATGTTTGCATCATGTATTTCAAGTGCTTAATGTTTCCTTAAAACACTTCTGAAAATGATTCATTATATAGGAAAGTTTAACCTAGAAAGTCAAACTCCAACTAGTACTCAATCTTAACAAAGAGAAAGTTGAAGGCTTGATGAGGGTAGATACACAAGGTGGTCAATGTGCGCTGAGTTAACCGTGAAAAATGTTCCTCTTCTGGTGGTTTCTCTGCAGCTTATTTGTCCTCTTGGATCTGTTAAGAAGTGATGCAGATTTCACCTCTTTTTATGACATACCAGTTCATCCTTGCACTTTGACCAGGTAGACTTGTTTAGAACTTGATTTAAGCATGTGAAGAAATGGCAACAACAACAACAACAAAATGTCTCTGCTGAAAAGACACAGAGAAACAAGCTGTTAGTCCATTTGTTTCTGAGCAACAGTGCTTTGTCAGGGTCTGGAAATCACACCTCATAACAAACATGCACACCTCATTTCCTTCATGATTGCATCCAGTGATCTTGATGAGTAGTGTCTCTAGATGTGTTAGAGCAAGAAGGAACAACCTCTGCTAATCCATGACTCTCCCCTGATATTTTGTGAGTTCCAAGGCTGATTACTTACAATCTTCCAACATTGTTATGCATATATTCTCATAAATCATAGTATGGAAGGTTAAAAGACAGTTTTCAATACTTTTTACTCCTTACTTCAAGAGTATTTCTTCCTAAGTCTGTGTGTCTTTCACTTTTTATATTTTTATTCCATTGTTGATTCCTCTTCTATTTCTATACATTCTCTTGACTTTTCTTTTTTCCAGATTCTCATATTCCATAGCTGAATACAGTCAACTCTCAGATTTCATTTCCAAGACTATTTAAGACCTTTTTCAAATTTTGTATGAGTATTAGGACTTCAATCCAGTTGAAATTGCAGGACATGGTTCATTGCTGGTACCCAATGAATACTTATTGCCAAAGGGAATAATCTTAGAACTGATCCTGGCTCTAAAGAAGGAGACAAGGATATCATTCAAGAGACCACTGATAGCATCAGTCTAGAGAATTCTCCAGAACTTTCTGTTGATAAAGTAATTATTTTTTTGTTCACTAGGTCATGCTGGGTTCCAAAAACACTGTAAAAAAATGAAAAAAGTTTATAGGGTCTAAATGTATCTGTTGTCTATTCTTGCTAGGCATATACCACTCTCTCCCCATCCGTGGTATTGTTTCTTTGATAGACTTGCTTGGAACCTGCCTGAATCTTGAAGTCCTCTGTGGCACATTCTTCATTTCACTCTCCCATCATTTTTCACCATATTGGTCTATCACCACAGTTGCACCCATGCCCCCATGTTTCTGTTCATATGTTGCTCTGGAATCATTAATCAAGTCTTTTTTTTTTTTAAATGTCTGTGACTGTTATCTCCCTTATCATATATTCTTTCTATACACTCATCAGAATGTAAATTTACCTTGGAAAATTGAGGCTACCCCTTTATTCTTTAAATCTCCCCTGCTGCCACACAGAGGGCAGAATGCAAAGTAAGGGATGGATAATACTATTGATGTCAGGCAGAGGAGTAAAGAATTTCATTCCATTGCAGGGACTGGTTGGATGCTCAGCAATCTTGTTCATCTTTTCTGGGAAAAATACAAAATTTTATGTCACAGTATCACTTGTACTTTAACACTTGGTGATGAGTTCCAGCCAATGGCAGAAGCAAGGGATATAATTTCCAGTTATGAACATAGCACACACTGTGTGATCTTTCTACACTATTTGCTTTCTCTTTCCTCCATCATGAAATATGGAAGCATGGGACTTTGAGACAGTAAAATCTCAGACTGGTTTTTTAAATCAGTATCCCAGGGGCAGGTGGATCACCCAGAAAGACCTTCAAAACAGCACCTACCTGTGATGTGAGTGAGAAATAAGCCTTTACTGTGTTAAGTTTCAGCTGATTTGTCATTGCCCCAAAGACTAGCACAACCACACTAATACAGATCTTGAACTGTATAATTGAGAATTTGAAAATATCCCTAAACATGAGATGTGCCTACTATAGATCAATAGACAGATGTATGTATGTGCATGTGTATGTGTGTATATTATATGCCATTGACCAACTCTTTGTCCTCTTTATACAGCCTCAGTATCTTCATCTCTAAGATAGTGATAAGGTTAGAACTTCCTTTAGCTTGAAATGTCTTCAAAAAAATATCCTGATGCTTATCCAAAACAGTCTTACATTTCTTTAGGTCTCAACATTTCTGAAGTCTTTTTAACCCAAGAACAAAGCTCAGGGCTTGGACAGACTCTGATTTTAAGTTCATCCAAACCATCTCTTTGTTGCCTTTGCCCCCTTTAAGAAAATTCCAGATGAAAGCATAAATCTGCCACATGAACTGATTTGCTGCACAGCAAGATAATTCTTTTAAGTAGTTTCTATTATAGGAAAATTAATTTCAAGGCACTTCATACAGTTCTAGTAAAATCCTTCCGCTCCACGGGGGTCCATGAGCAACATTAACTGTGCAGCATTTGCTGGGTATGCCTCTTTATGACTTGGTGCGGTGAAGGATGTTTTTAAGTTTTTTTTTAAGTTAAGCTTTTTTGAAAATGAAATATATTTTTTTCCTCCTCCCTGCATGGACATTTAAAGCAAACTGGATTTTAAGATATATTTATAAAGGACCAAGTATCTTTTTCTCCTACTTCCTATAAGGGGACAGAAATGGTTTTTCCTGATAAAACTTTGTAGTTTATTTATTTCTATTTAGGTATTTGCATAAGTATGAGTGTATCACATTGATTCATTTGAAGACGTTACTGAAAACAAATATGAAAGTTCCTTTGCCAGTAAGTACACTTTAAAGTCTGAATGATGAACAACAAAGAAGAGGTCATTGCCCAACTCTCACTTATCCAGCGTTCTTCATAATCTCACAGGTGTTCTCAACAGAACTACATAAATTGTCTGCACACAAGTTTCTACCCCCAAGTCTATTCCTTGGATAGCCTGACCTGTGGCATGCAAAGCCTTTTTATAAACTGGCTCCATTATATCTTCTCTCTGCTCCAGCAAACTTCTTAACTCGCTCTCTTCAAATATCATTGGGTCCGCCTCTTCCTGTCTTCCTTGCTCTGCTGAAAATATTCTCTCTGCTTAAAGTATTTTTCTCTGACTCTCCCTTTAGTTGACAGGAACTACATAGCCACACTTCAAGAACTAATTTATATTCCATATTTTATGGCTCTTCTCTCCAGATTAACTTCTCATTATATCAACTCTCCTTTCTCAGAATCGCATTGGAACTAGTATTGCAGTTATTTTACTTTATCATAAGCTGCTTTGTAGTATAGGTTGTAATCTCCTTGGGGCAGTGACCCTAATTTTTTTTCTCCCCCACAAAAACTTTCACAGTTCTGAGATCATAGTGATCTTTCAGTAGGTGGTTTTGCTTGTCTGTTTTTGTAGGACTTATTAAACTCTGCCACAGCTCATAAGTGTTGGATTCTCATTAAGTGACCAGAGTTAGATGAAGTTTTCAGAGTGCAGTGACTATAAAGGGTAACATAACCTATAGACACATTTCCATATTGTGCACTATTTATATTTATAAGCTATGTATTGATGTTCTAGAAACCAGTGAATACACAGTAAATACTGTAATAATTTTTACACAATCGCTAATGTTAGACACTCACTGGCAATCCTCAGTTTTAATGAATGTTTTGATGAAGTTATGTAATTGTAGGTTATCCCTGGAAGGCCATGGAGACTAGAAGTTAGAATGTCTTACTCCTCCAGATTTCCCTAACACAAAATTCTGATGATTCCACTTTCTTCTAAACTGTAAAGTGATAAATATTTGATTTAAAAAATTAGCATTTATAGAATATTTCCCCAATTTTTTAAAAAATTTGATTTTGTTTTAGAAACAAGATTAGATCTCGCTTGTGTTTCATTCATAGACCAAAGAAAGGGCAAGGGAACATCCTAGCTGTTGGAAGGACTCCTAATGTTCCAAATAGAGCCTATTTACTGTTCCACTGGAAACCTAGAGAGCATCCATTAGTAAGAACCAATGACTATTTTTTTTTTAATTTATAGCCAAAGTTTTTTTTATCTAACTCAGAATTTTATTTATTTGTTTATTTACTTTTACTGTGAGAACCTCCTTCCCTTTATCAAGTGGCAGAGAAGATAGTTTAATGATTGGCAGTAACGGGGAAACTGCGGGAGGGGAGTAGGGAAGCGGGATTGGCGGTAGTGGGAATTTGCCTGGGGAAGGGGAGGCACACCACATCAACAAGGGTACCTGCATAATGAATGTCTGTATACCTAACCCTGAATTGTACCCCACATCCTTACAATAAAAAAAGAAAAGAAAAAAAGAGAATCCTCTTTAAATATGAATAATTGTTCCATTTGAAGTGACAGCCTCTAACTCTTGGTCTCTCCTGATCTGGAAAGCATTTTAAATAGCAAGGAATCATACAAGATCATGTTAATGCCTACAAAAGTAATAAACATGTTAGTATAATTGTTTGATTAGTGTAAGAAGTGGAGAATTTAGATTTTAGGGGCTAATTCACAAATACCAACCTTCAGCATAGCTAAAAGCATTTGCGAGCGTATTGCCTTTGTTTCTGCTCAAAGTGGAACCGGTAATAACACAAAAATTAAATATTATTTGCTCTATGGCAGATGCAGAGTGGCATCTGGATCTTTTAAAAATGTTTTAAAGGCTTTGGGTCCTGACTGGCCCATAGAAGCAACACTATCTTTATGTACAAACCAAATGTGTGATATTTACCCAATTTGTTAGTTCACTTGACTGGGCTTCTGATTGCTCAGTTAAAAAAAAGAAATTCTGGTTTAGATTGTTTCTAAAAACATTTCTAATTCTAAGTTTCATTTTTCTACATCTCAGGACTCAAAAAGAGGGAAATCATGTGACCTAAAAGGGACAGTGGCATTAATGTGTTTATCTCTGCTGATATATTATCCCCACCCCATTCTCACACTTTGTCTTTTCCTTCCAAAGTAATTGAGTCAGACAAAAAGAAACATCTCCTCCTGTTTGTAGAATTGATTTCTGATTAGGTTTTTCAGTTGGTTCTACCACCTGCAAATGTATGTCTTCCAGGCCTGTGTTGTTTGTTGAATGAAGATAATCTGATATTCTTTGCAGGTCTTCAAGGAACAGGTCATGCTTTTAAGCCACCTCCTCCCACCTCTACCCATTCATCCTCCCTAGGAAAAAGAAAATAAGGATTTTAAAGGATTAACTTACATAAACAGCAGGATCCTGTGCTAGGAAGGCAGGGAGACTTCCAAATCATGAAACTTGACCCAGAAACAACAACAACAAAAACACTGAAAAGACAAATAGAAACTCGTTTTAATTTGAGTTGATTCCTGTTGGATTTATCCCTTCCATTTTCTCCCCTTGCTATGGGCTAAAAAATTTCTTATACATTTTAAAACAATGTTGTTCACTGTCAGTATTTAATATAACCTCATAAGGTAAATTTTTGTGTTTTTTCCTTTAAGTTATAAAGGATAAAAAATTGGAATAAAAGTTAGAATTTTCTGAATTTTAATTTATTTTTATCATTCAAGTTTCCATCCCAGATTATGAGTAATGCTAAGACAGAAGTCATGATTAAAGAAAAGAGCAATGGACTGGGGGTGGGGGGGTCAAAAGATGAGAAATTTGGACTTTGGGGTTATGAATTAAGCATGGCTAGAGCAAACCAACCCATGCTCTCTCTAAGCCTCAGATTCCCTAACTGTGCAAAGAAGGGCTTAGATCCAGAACATTGTCCAGCTTTTACAGCGTCATAGTTGTTATCTCACCACAGTTCTGGACATGGGCACATGGTGGATGCCAAGTTGCTTGACCCTGTTTTTCCTAGTCTCTGGATTGTGGTTGCCCACCTTCCTCAGCAAAGTACCTTTTTCCATGTCTGGAACACAGGAATACAGTGCCCTGACCCAGTCTCTGAATTTAGGAAAGTATGTGGCATTCAATCATTTCCACTGAGTATGAGTCTAGGGCATCATTTTTCTTTCATCTGGTTGCTTTTTTAAAAAAATCCTTTCAGAGTTATAAGAAAGAAATGGGTAAATGTCATATCACAGGAAATCAAGGTACAAGGAAGCTGGTAAGGACACTTGGACAAGGGTCTCTTTCTGTACTTTGGTGTGGGTCCTTTTCTTTGAGCTACTGACAAGACCCAATTCTTAACATGCCTAAAAAGTCTGCCCCTGGTGTTAGTGCAGTTACACCAACAAGCCTGTAGTTACACTAACAGATAGATTGTTCTTAAAATTCTTCATTTTAGTAGTTGTGTATATCAAAGAAATAGGGCTTAGGACTACACATTTGAGCTTTCACCAAATATAGACATTTCTCTCCTCTCTCCCATTCCCGATACTTCTGCTGACGTCAGGTGATTCTCATCCCATGTCAGATTAGTTGAGGGATTCTGAGGGAGCTAAGGGGATGCAGAACTATGGTGTCACATTTTCTACAAGGTAGGGTTCCCCTGAACAGCACTGTGTGAGAAGAGGAATTGTTCTCTTTACTCCAGCCTTACTTTACTTTCTAATGACTCTGCTCCCGTTTTTGATATTTATAAATCTGTCATACCCCCATTCTCAATCAGTCTGTCCCTAGGCACTCAGGATCATTCTCTCTGACAATTTTCTACATTTTGGGCCTCCCTCTTCACTTTCCTGAACATCAAAAATAGCTCCACAGCTCTCTGGCATATTTAGAGATGTTTATCTGTATGACTCATTCATACCATAATGGCAGCAGCTTTGTGGATTCATCTGTAAAAGTTTCCTTCTTCTCTTTCTCTTTTTCCTCTTCCCCTTCTTTATTATTTTTATTCCTTCTTTTTTCTCGTGCCTTTCTTTGTTTCCTTTCTTCTGTAAACATATACTGGCTATCTACTTTTAGTAAGATGTAAGGGATACGTCACTATGGCAGCACATTAAGAAGGTTCTGAGCTTTACCTTGAGAAAACAGCAGTCCAGTGATGAGACAGATGTGGCATGTGGCATTAAACTGCATGATGGCCCATGTGAAGACAGCTGTAGTGTAAGTCAGGAAGAAGCAGAGCTAATGCCACATACATGAAAATTCAGGGGAGGCTTTCCAGAAGTAACACTTAGACTGGTTCCTGGAATAGCAGAATTTTGCCTGAAAGATTGATCCCCAAAAGAGAAAAACAGGCTGAAAGATGGATCCTCAAAAGAGGAAATCACATGTGCAAAGGCAGGGAAGTTAGAAGGAAATGCCATGATATGGTAGAAGAGGTAATTCAGAATTGCTGAAACAGAAAAATAGGAGTTTTGAGCACAGAAGATAGGATTGGAAAAGTATACTTTGAGTGAGTATCTTTCAAATGACACTTCCAATTGGTTATCACAAAGGGATAAGTAGAAAACTCTTGAAGCAGAGTATTCAGGTCAGGGTCCCTAATGTTCTTTTCACCCAATACCAATGACTGCCCATGATGTCCAAACAAAATGCCAAGGTTGATACAAGGCAACTTTTGGTCTTCATATTTTTGGCAGAATTCTAGTTTCCATCTAATATAAGCTGGATCTAGGGTGACCACTATATGCTAATTCATCTTCCTTTTAGAAAGTATAGACTACCAGTGTGTGTGTCTATGAAATATGTAACTCTTATAAAGTGATTTACATAAAGATACACATGTTCAAAAAGTAATACAATAAACACCCATGTGGCCCTTGTTCACTGCGTATCAGTGCTGATGTGGTTTAGCACAATATTATTAGTATTTATGGGAGGTTATTTTTAAATTCAGTCTTTCACTCAGTAAGTGGTCATTACTGGAAACAGATACCTAGAGAAATAAACAGTCACGCTGTTGACCCTCTGTGCGTTCACCAAACACCTCTTCAGGACCCTAAATCTGTGACTCAACAACATCATTTATTCATTCAGCCAGCATGCATATATTGAATATGTGTTACACGCTTGGTAGCACGTCCAGTGTTGGCTCTCCAGGGTGGCTAGGACATTTAGAAATGGAAACTGGTTGCATTCGTGGGTAGAATTGCTATAGTAATGTGCCCTTGCAGAAACCATTCAAGTGTTTTGTTTTCTCCAAGTTTTTTATTACTCTCAGTCAAATAATATTCTGTTAGGGTTGAGCATGCACAAGCAATATAAACATACATCTTTAAAATAATAAAATTCCACTTCACTCCTCTCCTTGCCAAAATGCTTGAGTAACTTAACAAATTATTTTATAATGTGAATTTGGTCAGGAGGCAAGAGAATTGGGTTCATAGAATACTTCTATGAAAAAATTCAACCCTCTGTGACCTCAATAACAAAATAGAAGCGACAAGCAAAGACCCCACCAAATAGACTTTGTTCTAGTAACAACTAGAATATATTCATCAGATTATTAAGCACTCCCTTCCTAAGAACTTAGTAGTTGTAGAAAGCACTAGGAAAAATAATTCAAATAGTACTTACCAGAGAGATCAACTGGATAAAATGTAATGGAATTTTCAGACAGATAAACTCAAGGTTTCTACATTTGAAGTGCAAAGAAGAATTGGGACTCTCATTACCCAATGAGACTATCTCATTATCTAATGACTATCCAACATTCTGACCTCCCTTTTAAATTTTTTTTTATTTTAAAGATGTGGGGTACAGCTCAGGATTAGGTATACAAATGTTCATCATGCAGGTACCCTTGTTGATGAGGTGTGCCTCCCCCTCCCCTGGCAGTTTCTCACTACTGCCAATCTCAGATAAATCTCTCAATTCAGTGCTCTACTGAAATTGTTTATTGGGCTACTGACTATCCTGTTTGTGTTTAACTACAGCGGTAGACAAATCTTGAATTTATTTAACCAAAAATAGCCTCCTTAACTCTGTACTGGTCTTTAAAAGCCAGAACTATAAATCTGTTTCTTTACCATGTGATGTCTTCCTTCTGGGTTCATTGAACCTACTTAATGAAGTTCTAATGAGAGGGACACATTTAAGGACCGGACACCAGTTTTTAGGATATAGTAATTAGAAGAGGCGTTATCTAGTACCACAAAATTAAATCATGTGAGTAGTTAGCTACTTCTGCCTTCATGTAAAACTAACTGTAAATTAGAAAACAGGAGAACAAAAGGAGAAACCAAATGTAAGGTTAAAATAAAAGATTGTGTGAAATGAGTTAGTGACTGAAAGGAAAATAACAGTGGAGTTTAAGGCTGGCAGTTCCATCCTTCAGTTTTCCTTCACCACCAGGACACAGAGGAGGTTTCCTCATTAATTTGTTTCCAGTCTGGTTGCCTATCCCAAGGGGGCTGGAGTGGAGAGGCTACTGATGAGTTGTAGGTGAGAGGCTTATTCCCAGATCCAACTTACTGAGACATGAACGAGACATCCAGTTCTCCAGCCACCAGCTTCTGAATCCAGCATCACATTGTGCATAGGAAGAGAGAGCATTTCCCTTGTTCACTGCTTATCAAACTGCAGCCTGGTTTATTGGCATGTCTATCAGGGGTGATTTGGTAGCCTGTCTTCCCTTTCAGAACTGTGAAGCAATAGCATCAGACTCCACGGTGTGCCTTATGGGAACGAGATGTGGTGGCAACGACATTAATGGGGAAAATTCCAAGTATGACACCAAGATAGCCTCTCAGTTCATAAAACAGGGTCATAGGCATTATTACCTCCAGCTTAAGGAGGTGACATCCTCCCTAAGAATATATAAAGGGTGCTAACTTGAGGTCTACACCTCATTTGCTAATTCTGGTTTTAGTGGGAGAGTCCTGCAAATTACCTCAGAATGACAAAGAAGCACAGAATGTGGGTGAATGTATACAAATCTTTCATCAGTGTGTTAAATCAACCTTTTAAAAAAAGTTCATCTTGACCGTGCACAGCGGCTCATCTCCATAATCCCAACACTTTAGGAGACCGAGGGGAGAGTGTTGTTTGAGCCCAGAAATAGTTCAAAGCCATCTTAGGTAGCATAATGAGAGTTCATCTAAAAATAAATAAATAAATAAAGTTCATCTTATTGCTAATTGGCTGCTGCCTCATCTTTAGGTATAAAGAGCATAGCACCATGAGTTTCTCTATCAAGAGCTGTGTTTGAGAACTTTGAAATGAAATGATGCCCACACCTCACATTCCTTTGTAGACATGTCCTGTGTTTCTCATGCTAGTGTGGTTTAACAGAATTTACAGTGCTGGGGGCAGTCATGGTAATAAGGCAGAGATTAATATATAACTATCAGTGCTGGAAGAGCTAGCAGCATGGTCTCCAAAGTTAGATCAGAAGTCTGTAACCTTGGCGGTCAAGGCATACATGAAACCAGTTATCAGAAGAGGGTGACCACAAAACAGAACTTGCTTCTATGGCCCAATTTACAGAGTCTTGCATTGTTGTATATCATCCAGTCACATGTACATTTTGCTATCACTTATTGGTAAAGGATCTTATATTTTTTTCAAAGATTTCCACAGTAACTGCAAAGAATGGAGAAAACAAGAAGTGAGTTGGTGAAGATTCATTAATTTATTGTTCTATAGCTTGGTTGGTTAGAAATGGACAGGCTTATATTTTTGGCATATCTTTTTATTCCCATGTTCCCCATGGACATGCATGTAGAATCTAGAGAAGGGCAATGTGAAACTATATATGTTTTTCTAACCTTGATGAATGGGCCAACAATTTCCTAGGGAGACTGGAGTCTGTGCTGTTATAGCAGAATACCACAGACTGAGTAATTTATAATGAAATTAAATGTATTTGACTCACAGTTCTGGAGATTGGAAAGTCCAAGGTAAGGGTCTACTTGCCGTGTCACCACTGATAGAAGGTGAAAAGACAAGAGAAGACAAGAGAAAGAGAGAAAAGTAGGCCAAACTCGTTCTTTTATAAGAAAACCACTCTCAGAATTATGGAATTAATCCATCTATTTAAAGCAGTGTCCCTGTGACCCAAACATCTCCCATTAGGCCACACCTCCCAACATTGCTGTACTAGGGATCAAGTGTTCAACACATGAACTTTGGGGACACATTTAAACCATAGCAAATGGTTAAGACAGATGTAACTACAGAACAATTTACTTCAGCTCCCAGAAAAAGAAAAAAAATATTCTACAAGCCAAACAACTTTCTCCAAAAGAGAATACCTCGTATAGATTTTTCTGACTCTAAATGTGGAGCACAGCTTATGCCTAAATCCTCATGAGAATGACTGAAGGAGAGGTAATGCTAGCTACAGACTTCTTTGTCTTCAATGAGCAGCTTCCTTGAGAACTAGATTGCTGTTATTAATGACAATGATTTTCGTTTACAACACAATGTTGGACTATAATTATTTCCTGGTATGAATTGCTTACTCACTTCTTCCCCCCAATTAGTTGACCTATTGTTTCCTGCATTTTTAAAATGGTGTTGTTTCAATATTCTAGATAAATAGCTTGTTTGTGGATGGAATAGTTCAGCAGTTCTGATAGATTTTTTTTCTTTCTCTTATAAATTGCTCAATAAAATTCAGGAACATAAAAAGGGCATCAAAGGTCATTAAGTGTTTTTTTCTCAAACTATCGTTCATTGCCTAGTGGTTCACATTAAGATAAAAGCGTTTGAACTCATTTTAACAAACAGTAAGCTTGATTGCTTGCTGTTTTGAAAGATTGGCTGAGGGTATGCTCAGAGACTCAGTGTGTCAAAAATGGAATCTATTAGTGGGAAGAGAGTGAAGTACAGACCCCAGTCTCCCTAGGAAATTATTGGCCCATTCATCAAGGTTAGAAAAACATATATAGTTTCAAATTGCCTTTCTCTAGATTCTACATGCATGTCCATGGGGAACATGAGAATAAAAAGAGATGCCAAAAATATCAGCCTGTCCATTTCTAACCAACTAAGCTATAAAACAATAAATTAATGAGTCTTCACCAACCCACTTCTTGTTTTCTCCATTCTTTGCAGTTACTGTGGAAATCTTTGAAAAAAATATAAGATCCTTTACCAATAAGTGATAGCACAATGTACATGTGGCAGGATGACATACAACAATGTAAGACTCTGTAAATTGGGTCTAGGCTAAGTGTTTCAGATTTAAACAGCTAAGGTAGTTTGGAAGGACACAAGAAAGCAAAAAAGGAATTCTTCCTGAAGGAGAGGGCCCATGAAAGATGAGTGGGATTTATTTACACAAAATGGAAAGTAAAGGCATGTCAGTCTGGCAGGAAAGCATGAGGGAATCTGTACTACCTTCTTCTGACTAATGACACTGCCATAGTTAAATCTCTGTTACTTTCTCCTTGTTCTTATTCCTAGTCCTCCTTGTGCTGGGTGGGTGAACAGGTTTCTATTTGCTGAATTCATTCTATGTAATAATAAAATAATCTTGATCCTTAATGTGAATTTTTTTAAAAAGAAATTGATCTTTAGCTTCAAAAATCTCGATTAATTGAGACCACTTGCAACTGCCTGGCAGTCTGAGATTTAAAAAACCCTTGGGCAAAAAAATGTGCAGGAGCATTGGAAGGTGATGCTGCCTCTGTTCCTCCATCTCAGAGCATAATCTTTCTCCTTGACCCACCCTCCCAATTTTACCACTTGTCAAAACCAATTAATGCTTCACTGAATTCTGCACTAACACAGAAGGAGAAAATTAAATCTCAAAGGGTAGAAGATAATTCAGGGTACCATTGAAACCCTGAGTCCAAGATCAAACCATCACATCATAAAAACAAATAAACAACAAACAGGCAAACAAAGAGAAATTATGGAGTACACCTTGAAGTCAGGCTCTTCCTCCCTATTGTTGTCTAAGTTCTTATCATTGTTACAGGTGAAAGAGGAACCCATGTGGGAAAGAAGATGGAACACAGCTCTGGTTCTGACAGATTATAGTGCATACAAACCCTCACATACTTGTGTTAACTCATTCAGACATGGCTGCTATCATTTATTTAGGAGAATATTACTGAGTACTTACCATGCATCAAATAATACACCAAGTATATTTGGAATACAATAATAAATCTGACAGAGTCATTGTGTAATAAGGAGAATTTAAGTGGAATTTATTGCTTAAGGTGTGTAAAAGTTGTAGGTATAGGCTACAGGGGGATTTATAAAGATTGAAGTGATGCATTCTATTATGGCTTACAGGAAGTTAATTACAATAAAAGTCATTAAAACTTCAAGGTGGTCAAATAAGTAGGATTTCATTTAAAAAGACTGCAAGTTGGAGAAAAAGCTTTCAAAATACATCTCACATCAGAATATATCATAAGTACAGGCAAAGAAGCCAGAAACAGACAAATTTATTGGGAGAACTGCAAATGGTTAGAATGGCTGAGTTCTGTGATAAGTTCAAACCTGCAAAATACAGTAGAGGCAGATTATTAAAGGCAGTTGATATCATATGGAGAAAGCCAATTCTTTTCAAACCATTTCATACAGTGGATTTTTTTTTGTCAAAGACAATTAATTGATGAGTTCTAGTGAATAAAAGAGATAATAACAAACCTAATGGGGCTTTGGCTAGAGAAGTGTTTAAAACAGAATTCCCTTCTCTACTCATCTCCATTTTCCCTGCCTTTGGCTGCCTTCGATCTGTTAGTAATAAATTTATTCCTATTTATATATCTATTTTTCTATTTATTCATTTTGTTTGTTGCTATTATTTTTTTAAAAGTACTTTTTGTTTTTAAGCCACATTAATTTTTTAATAATAATAATTTACTTCAGGGACTTTTGTGTCTATGCAGGTAAAGTAATAGAGACTGAATTAAACCTGATGTATGAAACAACCAAAAAAATGAAAAAGAAGGACAAGATATATGCAAAAACTTGTTTTCAAGTCATGGGACATCAGGCAATGAAGTATAATGACTCCTGAGAGATTATAAACAAAGGAGATAAGTCCTATAATTGCTCTAGTTTACTGCTTTGAGAGAGTTTTTAGGTCATGGTACCAGGGAGAGGGAAATGAGGCAGATCTCAGAAAAATCCCTGGGTTACGCAGATAGAGCTGAGAATCCGGAGAGGCCAAAGGCACTAGAGCTCATAGAACAGAGGACTGAAATGATCAGAAATAAGAATCCTGGAGATCTGCAAAGACTCACTCTCAAGTACTCAGAATAATACTGATTAACAAATGAAAAGGACAAGGGAATGAATCATGTAAAAACTTAGAGAGCCTGTCACACAAGTTGAATAGGCAATAGTCTGTTTCCAACAACTAGACTGGAAACACTTGTAGTCTATGGGACAGATACTATGAGACATAGCCTATGTGACAAATACTAAGGAAAGATTTGTCTCTATAAGTAGTTCCCTATGAAGCATTTCTCTACACATACCTAAAAAGTCACAGAAGCAAGACCTAAAAGAATCAGACTGCTTTCAAGTAAAATAATCACATCCAAGAACAAAGTTCAAAATATTTATAGAAATTAAATAGTGTTCAATACCTAGTAAAATTCACAATGCCTAGTAGCTATTCAAAAATAACCAAGCATTCAAGGAAGCATGAAAATAGCACACATAATGAAAACAATCTATCAACTGAACTCAATCCAGAACTGACACAAATGTGGAAAATTACCAGAAAAGGCAAAAAGAGAATTGCCTTAAAAAAATAGTTAAAGACATTGAACATATTACAAAAACTTTCTAAATGAAATTTCTAGAGGTGAAAACCTTAATATCTGAGATTGAAAAAATTATTGAACTTGAACTTGTGTTCAAGTGAACTTGAAAACATAGCAATGGAAAATGTCCAAAATTAATAATTGAGAACATTTTTTATGCAGAAAGCATATTGTGTAATTGACATCAAAGGAGAGGAGAAATAGAAGAAAAAAATTGAAAAGAATAATGGAAACAAATTTTCTAGATCTTATAAAAATTAACATACAGATTCAAAAAGCTCAATAAATCCCAAAGAAAAGGAACACAGAGATGTAAATTAGAGAATACAAAGTAACAGATATGTAGCATGAACAAATCTAGAGATCTAATGTACAAGAGGACTATAACTAATAAAAATTGTACTGTATATGGGAATCATGCCAAATGAGTTTTTAGCTACACTTGCCACAATAAAGGAACTATGTGGCATAATGAATATGTTAATTTGCTCCACTATAGCAATTTTTAAAATTATCTATATGTATCCCATCACACCATATTATATACTTTAAATATACACACTAAAGTGTATTTTTTTTAAAAAAGGAAAATAACACCAGAGTACATCATAAACAAATTGCTCAAAATTAGGAGTTAAGTTAAAATTTTTTAGCTAAGGTTGAGGGTGAGGTGGAGGAGACATGTAAAACAATAAAGATAATAGTAAATAACAAGTATTTCATTTAAAAACAATGCAATGAAAGGGACAGTATAGCAAAATTATTAAATCATCAGAGCAGAAAACAGACAAAATAAAGCTGTCTACCGAGAATGCTATAGCATGTAAAATATATAATTTTGAAACTAATGGTGAAATAAAGACTTTTTTCAGCTATACAAATGCTTAAATGTTTCAACATCAGAAGATTCTCACTACAAAATATTCTTCAAGAAGATAGAAAATACTACACAAAATGTCAATCTGTGAAAAAAAATAAAGAGCACCAGAAATAACAACTGTATTGGTAAATACATAATTTTTGTATTATTTAAATATATTTAAAATAGTTTACTGGTTAAATAAAAGTAATAATATTGTAGTGTGTGGTTTACAATACATACAAAAGTAAAATGTATGACAATAGTACAAACACCAGGATAAGAGAAATGAAAGTATAATGTTTATGGTTCTTATACATCCCTGTAGTGGTATATAATTACTTGAAATGAATATGTAATATCTAAAAGTATATACATATACTTGAAATGAATATGTAATATCTAAAAGTATATACTTAAGCAACAACTAAGACATCAATATTAAGATTTAACATAAAAAAATCTATGAAGAAGAAAAAAGTTAAATATAAAAAATTATCAATTAATTCTGAAAAAGCCAGGGGGAGAAAAAAGAATATCAGAATCAACAGAGACAAGCAGAAAATAAATATCCAGTTGATAGATAAATAGTAACCAAATCAATAATCACATTAAATGTACATGTTGAAACTGCCCAGTTTGAAAGCATAAATTGTTAAATTGATTAAAGAGGAAAGTCTCAACAATATGTTGCCTACAAAGAAAAGTAATGATAATGACAAGAACTGGTTAAAAGTAAATGTATAGGAAAAAAAACCCATGTCCATGCAACATTAAAAAAAAAAAAACTAGAAAGGATTCATTACCAAACAAAATAGATTTCAAAGCAAGAAGCATAACAGAAGACAAAATGAAAGTCATCTCTGAATGATATAGGGTTCACTTCATCAGGAGAACATAATACTAAATTTTTGTGCACCTAGGAACCGTGCTTCAGATCACAAGAAGCAAAAAATTATAAAACAGTGAAAGAAAATAAATACATCCACAATTATACAGGGAGATGTAAATACCCTTCTTTTAATTATGATAGAACTAGTAGACAGAAAATTAGTAATAAGTTTGCCAATATAGACTATATCCTGGACCATAAAATAATTCTCTCTATATATATTTAAAGATCTAATTTAATCTCTGACAATTAAATTAAATTAAAAATTAATAAAAGTCTCTGAAAAATCCCTGATTAGCTGAAATAGCATAATTATAAATAACCCCTAAGTTAAAATGAAATCTAAATGAAATTTAGACAATATTTGAGATTTAATAAAAGCAAAAACGTATAAGTTGAAAAAATTGTAGGATGTCATTAAGTACATGCAGGACAACAATTTGTGTCACTAAACATCTATTTAGAAAAGTTCTCAAATAAATTGCCTCAACTTCCACCTTAAAGTAGAAAAAAAAGGACAAATTAAATTTAAAGTAAGGAGAAGAGCATAAATAATAAAGTACAAGATACAAATCAATGAAATAATTTTAAAAAATAAAATGAAGAATGGGTTTTTTTAGACCAATTAAACTGGTAAAACTCTAGCCAAGTTGATCAATAACAAAAAGTGAGAGGACACAAGTTACCAATAACAGAAACGAGAGATGTGGCATCACTACAGATTTTATAGGTATTAAGAAGTATTAATACAAACATTGAAATAAAAATTTTGCCTATTATCTCAACAATTTAGATGTAGTGAACAAACATTTAAGTACAAAATAATACTGATTCCACTTATTTTCTGTAGATATTAAGACCAATATTACCTTGACACAAAAATCACATAAATACATTAATAGAAAATAACTGCAAATCAATGTTTGTCATTCAAGTAGATATAAAAATTTAAACAAAATGTTTACAATTTGTATCTAACAATGTATGAAAATGATAGAACAAAATGACTAAGTGACATTTTTGCCAGGAATGTGCAGTCGGTTCACCCTGGAAAAATTAGTTAGTGCAACTATTAACAAACTAAAAAATAAAAATTATATGCTCACTTCAATAGAAGGAGAGAAAAAAAGTATTTGACAAAATATAACATCCATACCTGACAAAAGTTCTCAGCAAACTAAGAATAGAAAGGACTTTTCTCAACCTGATAAAGAACATCTGTCAAAAAACCTGGAGCTAACATCAAACACTGTGGTGAAAACTGAATCATTTCCCCTTAGAATCTGGAACAAGGAAATATGTCACTTCTAGTCCACATTACATGACAGGTTAAATTAAATGACTGTGCAATCAAGCCAGAACAAGAAATTAAAAGCATCTACATTGGAAAAAATAGTAAATAATCTGATATAATCTACAAAATTGCTACTAGCAGTAATAAGTTAGGTTAACAGGATGTAGGATACAGAATTAGTAGGCAAAATCGATTATATTTTCATATGCCAGCAATAGATGATTATGTCTTTAATTTAAAAAATACAAGGATTTGAAAAGGTTAAACTTTCAAGGATTATTAGGCAAAATATGTGTGAAAGACATGTATCCTTAAAACTAAAAAAAAGAAAAAAAGAGAGAGAGATAAATTAAAGAACTAGTTAAATGAAGAAATGTAACTTTTCTATGGGCCAGAATATTCACTATTATTAAGATGTTACATCCTTTCAAATGACAAACTAATTCTAAATTTTATACAGAAATTTAACAGAATAGTTAAAATACCTCTGGAAAAAAAAAAACTTCAATGAACTGACATTACATTATTTTAAGAATTATTGTAAACCTATAATAATCAAAACAACATGTGTTGTATTAACACAAAATAGATACATAAATTAATGAAACAAGAGAGTTCAGAAATAGATTCATCTATATACATATATGAAACAAATTTTGACAAATATTCAAAGACAGTTCTGTGGAAAAGTATTTTCAACAAATGTTTCTAGAACTGAATATACACAAAACAATGAACTTCAATCCACACCTCATACTATATGCAAACATTAACTCAAAATAAATGATGCATTTATTATTTTAATGTTTTATTATTATTATTTTATTAAATTGAGATGCAGTCTCGCTATATTGACCAGGTTTGTCTCAAACTCCTGATCTTGACCCACCAAAGTGCTGGGATTACAAGTGTGAATCACTGTGCCCAGTCAGATCATACACTAAAATGTAAAAATTAGAAGTATTAAACTTCTAGAGAAAAATAACACACACACACACACACACACACACACACACACACACACATAATAATAGTTTAGTTGTATATTTACTATATATATATATATATATATATCTTTGTGACTTAGAGCTAGACAAAATTTTCTTAGCTAGAAAACCAAAGCATGGCCTATTAAAAAAAAAACTGGGAAATTGAACTTCATGAAGATTAGATGAACATGCAAAGTGCAGGTGTCATATATATGTATACAGTAGTAGTGGGATTGTTGGATCAAATGCTAGATCTACTTTTAGTTATTTGGGAAATCCCCATACCAATTCCATAGAGGTTGTACTAATCCACCATTGCCAAGATGTCAATCTAAATGCTCAGCAATTGATCAGTGGATAATAAAAATATGGTATATGAACACTATGAAATACTATTCAAGCACAAAAAAGAATGAAATCATGTCTTTTGCAAAAACTTGGATGGAATTGGAGAACATTATCCTAAATGAACTAACACAGGAGCAGAAAACTAAACATTACATGTTCCTACTTATAAGTGGTAGCTATACTAAGGATCTGCAAAGGCATAGAGAATGGTATAATGGACATTAGCAACTCAGAAGGGGGTGGAGAAAAGGCATGGAAGGACAAAAATATCACCTATCAGGCACAGTATGCATAGGTGGGGTTGGTAGGTTCACTTAAAGCCCAGACTTCTTAGCTAATATACAATGCAATTATGTAACCAAAAACTATCTGTACCTCCTAAAGCTATTGAAATAAAGAAATTGAAAAATTTAAAAAAATAAAATTAGAACCTATTTTTCAAAATGCACTGTTAAGAGAATGAAAAAATAGCTATAGACAAGAATTACATATTTACAAATCCTACTTCTGAAAAAATATTTGTATCCAGATTTACATTATCCGATAATAAGAAAACAAACAGCCAAATATTAAAAATGGGCAAAAGGTTTGAACAGACACTTGATCCAAAAAAATCTTGGCAAGCAAGCACACGAGGTGCTCAACATCATTAGCCATTAGAGAAACACAAATTGAAACTACATGATAACACCACATACCTGTGGGATAACTAGAATTAAAAAGATGAGCCATGCTTAGTTGTGGCAAGGATCCAAAGCAAGTGAAACACTCAACACTGGTGAAGAGAGATGGTACAAACTTTTCAGCAAACAGTTCAGCAGTTTCTTAAAAAGTTAAACATATATCTTTGATATGATCCAGCCATTCTAGTCCTAGATTTTTACCTAAAAGAAATTTTATGCATTCAGTTGTACGTGCCCACATGTAGGTGTGCTCATTTCATTTATAATAGCTCCATAATAATAGCTTAGTTGTATATTTACCAGATATAACTCCAAATGTTCCAAATATTCTTTAGTGATGAATGAATAAACAATCTGTGGAGTACAGAGAATACTACTTAGCAATAAAAATACATACAATAAAAAGTCATGAACACACATCAACATGAGAGAATCTCAAAATAATTATGATGAGTGGAAGAAGCCAAGCAAAAAGGTAAGAGTATATGTTGTATGCTTCCTTATATAAAATTCTGGAAAATGCAAACCAAATTCTGTCACTAAATGTGGAAGAAAGGAGATGACTGGTTTCCTGTAGGGGAAGGGGCTGCATGGAGGACAAGTCAGGAAGGAGGAATTACAAAAGAGCACAAGCATTCCTTTGGATATGATTGCGATGAGTGTGTTCACTACCTTGCTTGAGATGAATGCTTCAGGGTACATATGTTAAAACGCATCAATTTTGGCTTTTTAAATTATGTTATATCAATTATACTTCAGAAAAGCTGGTAAAATTAGTGTATTAATGCTGCATTGTATTTAATTATTGGAAATACTTTTATATACACTCTGTCATCTAATTATTTCAAGTCTTTGATAGCATTTAGAATAGTTACTATTATTCCGCCTTTTCAGATGAGAAAACAAGATCAGAATGGTACTATTTTAATAAGGCTACCAACCTGCAAGTGACAGAGAAAACTGCTCACATTGTCATTCTTTTTGGTGTGTTTCCACAAGTTCTCAGTCTGACTTGGGGCTCATATGCATTCAGAAAACCTGTCCAGTGAGCTGATGCTACCGATCATTTCTCCCATTCACTTTCTTGTATATTTAAGGGAGATTGGTTAGCTACAGCAAGTGAACTCTGGGTAGCATATGCCATTCTAACATTCATAGAATGTGTCTTATTACTGCAGTAGGTTTTCAATACATTTGCATGCAACCAAGCATTTAGTATTTGTAAACAGAGATGGCAGCTGGTTTGGATTTCCTCAGAAATCCCTAGGCCTTTAAACTTAAAACATTTATCCTTACTTCTTATTTCATAATTATTTGTCCGTTTCTCTTAATATTTCCCATATTGCCAGTTCTGTGGTTGTGTAACTAGTTTTATTCATTTTGTTTCTTAATGTCCTACATATCAACCCAGTTTTACATTCCTTGAATTCAGACAGGAACAGTGGACATCCTATATTGCTTCCTTGTAAATTGTTTTAGTGGACCTGAAAGCAGTGCTTTACATTTACTATATGAGCAGATCATTTTTCTTGATGTGGACACTTATTTTTCCAGGTTCTGTCCAGATATGTCACGAATACTTTCTTTAGTCCTTTACTTTCTCCTGCCTCATTCTCTTCCCATGAATTCCCAAGCTACCGTTTATTCTTTACACAGAAAGAATTCATATTTTCAGTTGTAGGTTTAATTTTTATCTGATACACAATTCACAATGACAAAATTAAAGAACTTCACCAAACAAGGAGAAAGATAAAATAATTTCCTGGAATAAGGCAAAACCGTTACCTACTTGAAATAAATATAAAAGAAATGAATATATTGGCCAATTCTTCCAACTAGACCAAGTATAATAGATATATAGTTTCTAAGAGTTCATTTGAGGGGGAAAAAAAAACCTGAAACACTTTGGCTTTTGTCTTAGTCCCTTCTAAGTCCTAAGATTGAGTAATGTATCAACAACAGAAAGGTATTTCTTAACGTTCTAGAGGCTATGAAGTCTCAGCAGAGTTAGGATCTTGACAGGGCTATTCTCTGCTTCCATACACCTCTTGTGTATCCTCATATAATGGAGGGGGTGAAGAGCACCTTTGCACCTCTTTTATAAGGGTGCTAAAGGTCTCAACTCTTATTTCTTTCACATTGGTGATTAAGTTTCAACATATAAATTTTAGGAGGAACATGGTCACACTATAGCAGTCCTCCACCTAATGGGTGCTTGTTTTTATTAGAGAATTGCTTTCCAAAACATTTACTGTGGCAAAATGAAAGCTTTGGAGGGGGGGTCGATTATTGAAAGGGACAGTTGGTAGTGTGAACAATAGCATATACAAGTCAGAAATGATTAGTAATCAAGGTGATAGACTGAGGGTCGCTGTCAAGAGAAACGAGCAAAGCCCATTCCTCTTGGCACTAAATCCCGGGCAGGCAAAGGGAGGAACTTACTCTATTTCTTCATTAACCCTTGCACACTTGGGAAGTGCTTCACTGTTCGAGTTCCTTAGCCCAGGTCCTTTAGCTAAATCTCTATGAAAGAAAATACCACAGATTTATCATTTATGAATTATTCATCATTATCCTTATTAGTTCTCATAATTCCAGCCATGCTGTTCATGTGGCTCTGTCTTTTTGCTTAAGTCATATAAAACTCAGCTGACAAAACATTACCAGGCGTTCCATGGGGAATTGCTAGGGCCTGGTGTGGCTGATTATAGTTGCCTTCTACATCCAACACCAGTGATTTTGTGTACATATAACTTTGTTCATAATTTCCAAACACAAAGTTTCCAAAAAAGTGAAGTATATCAAAGCAATAGCTTGAAGCCAATGAGTATTCCCACTCAAAGAACTTGATGTCTGAGCCGGGCCAGATTCATGGATAAGAATAAAACCCACTGTTCGTCAATAGCCTGTAAAGTTGCAGGCAGTGAGGGGCGGCTAATGGACAATAATATAGTAGACTATTTCTTATGCCCTCTTAAGCAGTTGGAGATTCATCTTCCACTGATATCTTAAATGTCACTAATACTGACCCATTCTTTGAATTTATGAATTTGCAAATATCCAAGTAAGAGGTTTCATCTCCAGACCCTGATCTTTTATTATGCATTTCATCAAAGTATTATATTCAAGCCAACTGGGAAGGGAACGAATTGAGAGCAGAGCCTCTCTGCTTGGAGAGAGTAGGATTTGCAACCAAGGGATCCAGAAGGTTTGGCAGCAAATCTTAATGCTGGCTGCCCACTGAGCTTTGTGCCTGGCTCCCACATCCCTACTGGGATTCGTATAGATTTTGGAACTGATAAGTAAGGCTACAGGGGGAAGCAAGTTTCCACACAATAGTGTGAGTTTACCCTTATGGTTATTTCTATCTCTACATGATGCCAAATATGTAGGTGCCAAAACTCTAAACATACCATAGAGTGACTCCTATTCAGGGTACGATTAATTGGAAAAACAATGTTTCTCAGGCCTTTTGTTTTAGAAGATAGGACAAGAAGGATAGTGGCTATTTGTAGAGCCCATGACTGTTTTATCCCATTCAACCATACAGCAACCTTGGAAAGCAAGTATTATTGATTTTTTTTTTTAACATATGAAAACCAGACACTCAGAAGCTTAACTACCTTGATGTGTTCATTTATTCACTCACTCATTCAACAAATATTCATGTGTCCTTGCTGTTACCAGGTACAATGATATGTGCTGGGGATGCACAGATTGGGGAAAAGTACTGAATTCTCTACCTTAAGGAACTTATACTATCATGGGGAAAGCCACCAATATAGTCACTGGCAGACATAAGCTTTTAACTCAGTTCTCTCTTCCATTTTCCCCTCATTATATGTGGGTATCAGTCAGCAAGAGATAAAGATGTTTATTGATTGGAAAGGTCCAAGGTTCATAGTTGTAGTAAGGTAAGACAAGGAATAACTATGTCCCTCCACCTTCTCTAACTCTCAGTCTGGAAAGTCGATCATTATAATCAGCCTAACTTGCAGCATCTTGACATGAAGGGGGTTGCAAGGTCGAAGTGCACATGTGGAGCTGTCCCAGTCTTAAGAGTTTCTCAGGATGCTCTAAGGACTCCAATTCAGGAGAATCTGCTTTCCCCAGCTCCAGGGATGCCCAGGCCTTGAACTTCTTTATGGCCATTTTGTTTCAGGAAGTGGATTTTGTTCTATTTCTGTGCAGCAGCACTAAATGCCAGAACATATCACTGCCCCACCAGGGAAAGGGAAGATTGCATCCCACCACATTGTAAGGCTATCTTGAGGGCCTTCCAAAGCCCAGATTTCCTCTGAATTGGGGCAACGCTGAACAGGGATTGCCAGTAAATCACGGTGGGGTTGGAATCTTAAAGTTAAATATTGGTGAGCCTTCTGGTGGGACTTACAGACACAGGCATGTTAATCCACACCCACACCTACACACACACTCGCACACACAACCCCAGGTGGAGTGGGGAATTAGTCAGCAGAGGCCTGACAAAGTGCTTCCTACACATGCTGTTCTGTCAGGCGGCACAGCTTCTCAGGCTTCAGAGGTAATTACATGGATTTTCTGTCTTGTACTTGCAAAAACACAGCCCAGCACCGTGCTGCCGCTGCTGGCTCGTCTCTGACAACGCCTTTGGCTCTGGCAGGCAGCAGGCTGCAGAAGGATGTTTACATGCTCTCTTTTAAGAATTCAAACCCCAAGAAGGCGCAGGAGGTTACCAGTGGAAGAAAGGGTGGCGAGGGTTTACATGGGGCGGAGAGAGTGTAAAGATGATTCTCTTGGATAATCAACCAAGACATTCTAGAGAAGATGGGGTTACACAAAAATGGGGGAATGGCTGCAGAGAAGCCTACAATGTTACTTGTATTAACTGGCTTTATTTTGTTTCCTTTCATCTATCAGCATATTTACTTGGCCAGTAATACCCATTTTGCTTTTAATCGATCAATTTAATCAATCAATAATCAACAATTATTAGACTGCATGCCCTAAATTTTAAGCCACACAGTCTGTGTTTACTGAGATTGAGGAATTAAAGCATAAACCGAAGTCCTTGCACACAAGGAGCTTACACAGGAGCTGAGAAGACAATGACTCAGTTAAGGAAAACTGAAGGGAGAAGGTGGTCAGTGATTTGTGCCCAATTAGGTATGGAGTACAAACTCTGGTATCAAGCCTTTATCTACTATTTAAGGACATTCCCTTTTCTAGTCTTTATCCAAATGAGGATGACAACTAAGAAACTGACTTCAGAAATGGTAATAAATAGAAGTTAAAAACATGGTGAGGTATTTTATCTTATTATGGGCAAAATGAAACAAGGCAGAGACCAGAGCAAATACAGAAATTTCCCTGGGATATACAGAGTGCCTAGAAGATGACCAGTGTAATGCTATGAGGAAAAGGACCTGTGTGAGAGGTTTTGCAACTAAAGTACAATATTCCATATGCAATTCATGTGGATATTACACAGGCGGTCTCTTACATGTCGGATGTATTCACTGTGTGAATGGGAAACTCCAGACTGGAAACAGGCTCATTTTCAGGCTGCAGACATGATCCTGGTCTTTATGTTAGGGTCACATGACAGTTGCCTGTGTTGACCACGTGCCAGATCCTGAATTTACTACTCACATGGATTCAATTTGTATGTTCCTATATATTTGCCCTGAGACCCAGAATGCTGACCCAAACTCTGTAGGAAACTTATAGTCATTTGTAGTATACAGAATTATAAAGAGGTGTGGACAAAAAGATGCATTTATGACTTTATAATGAATTGGCTTTGTGACCTTGAACAAGTTACTTCTCCAAACTTCTTTTTATTCCCCCAAGTTTTTTGGACACATTTAGACCAACTCCATATGTTCAACTATGGCTGTAGTTTCCTTTGTCACCTACACACCTGTCAATCTCCTGCATTACAGTGTTCATGACCTTCTCTAGGTGTTCACTCAAACTATTTTGCTTCTCTACCATGTCTCACTCCCTTGTCAGTCTAGCAAAACCCAGACATGTTCCCAGGCCTGACTTGAGGTTTCCTCCCATCTTTAGCCTTGACTTACCTTCCAGTCTATATTCCCTTCCTCCTCTGAACTCTGAAAGCAACGCATCGTTCCGAGTGGTCAAGCACTACAGTCCACATTATGTGATCTTTTAATAACTGTATTTGTGTGTATCTCTGTGTACCTATGAGGAATATAGAATATTAAGACATTGAGTAGAGACTGACAAAATTGTTGATTTTTAAAAATTATATACCTCAAGGGCCTGAATATGATCAGGAAACACAACTAAATTCATATTAAAAGATGCTTAGCCCAAACCAGAAAAACAAAACAAAACAAAGAGTTTATGGTCAGAACGTGTCCTTGTTAGATTACTCTTCCTAACTAGGTTTAACAAGTCCAGACATTCTCTCCATTTCTCTGCTGATAATCATATCTTTCTTTTGAGGGATTGTTTAATAAGCTCTGTAAGTTGCATATATATAAACATATATATGTATGTATGTATGTATGTGTGTATATATATATTCATCAAAATATAGATATGTTTTCTATCTTTTGATATAGCTTACCTATCTATCACTTGAATATTAGTGCATAGAAAACAGACTGTACTCTTTCAGTTTATTAACTACTTTATGCTACATGGTTGCCTAATGATGTAGCTGCTATTTTACTTCTATTTTAAGAATTACAGAACAGCAGCTCAGGGAGATTAGGTAACTGGTTTAAGGTCATGTGTCTAGTAGGAAATGCCAAATTCAAATCTAGGTCTGTCTGATTATAGTCTCTTCCTATCACTTCACTTTCATAAATAAATCTAATATATGTAGCAAGCAGAGGTAAGTGATTCTTGAAATGTACAAAAATGTGAGTAGATAAATTAGTGGGTTAGAGATTGGAAGGTGGATTGGAATAGAGAAAATGTCTTATGTGATTGGGAAGAATTTTGCAGAAGTTCAATTTAGGCATCCTATGGTACCTAAATCCATTCTATCATTGATACATATGTGTACTATAATTATGTTTTTACTATATTTAAAGCATATAGGAGACTCTCTCAGGTTAAAACGAAAAAAGAAGTAGAAAACAAGTTTGAAGAGGACATAACACATGCAAAGGTTTACAAAGAGAACATAATTTCCTTTGGGTACCGCAATTACTCTTTCAACTCACCAGTGCCCCATTTGTAGCACTGAAGAAGTAACCTGAAATAGGCCTATGAAACTAAATTATTCTGCTAAAGAAAAATTATTGAGAGGTGTACTTACTGTCTGCAAAAGCATTGTTCGAAGAAACTATGGTGTTTCAGATTATCTATTTCCAACTGTCTCTCTCTTTCTATTCATAAGAGTTTATTAGTAAATTTGGTAACTAGAACATACATTTATACCTCTTTTTTCTTGATACCTCATTAAAATGGCATCTCTGTGAAAAAAAAAGCCCACAAAAACAAAATTTGACAGGAGAGAATATCAGACTAACGTTGCAAGCAACATTTTTAAATAAACAGATAAATGAGTAATAACTGATTTAACAAACTGGAAAGTAATATAATAGAATTGTTATATGGAGGGAAAACATATAAATAAATATGATACACTTTGAAAAAATAGAAATTGGAGTGCCAGATACCTTCAAGGCTGGGAGTTTCATATTGAGTTTGAAAATAGAGTAGCTTTTTTGAGGGGGAATGTATTAAATGAACCATTAGGGACCAAGGGTCCCTTTTAAAGTTCATGCTGTATAAAGACTTCCACTATTCCACTCAGAAGAGTAAGGGAAGTTTACCCTTGAAAAAGGATGCATGATGATATACTTGATTCAAAGTTGACAAGCAAAACTGAGAAATGGAATGAGATGCTGTGCTGAAAATGAAAGAATTGAAAAACAAAACAAAAACAGGCCATATGTAGAGTGAGATTCCCATTTCTTCAGATCTTTTCCCTTGACAAGCCTGGAAAATGTTGAAAGCCAAGATTATAGCTCCTAGTCAGAAAATTGAAATACTCTTCTATAAAAAGAATCCCTAGCCAAAGAGAAAAGATGTGCAGATATTAAAAAAAGACAAAGAGAACGAGACAGGCAGTTCCCCATCATATATTACTGTGGTAAAGTCTACCATTCAACAAGGGCTGCCATGTCATATAGTTTCTGATCAGCTTATTGTACCGCATTCTTAATTATGAATAGTATCTAAAGTTCACATGTATTTGCTTTATTTTGTTTCTAAGTAAAACATTTGACATAAAAAAGGGGAAAAAGAGAGAAAAAAGTTAAATATGACAAATTAAATGAAATAGAGATAAAACAGAAATCAGAAGAAAACGTTGATGAAACTATAATAGAGTATTGCAGGAAATGTCATTATTCATTCATTCAACAAATATTCACTAAGCAGGAGCATAATGCCAGCTACTATTCCGGACACTCAGGATATGTTGATGCATGGCCTTTGTCTTTTGGAAGTTTTATTTGGTGGATAGAAGACAATATTCACTCATGAAAAGATAATCGAATGTTATAAATAGGATCATTTAAAAAATAAGCAAGAATTTTAAAAAATGCACAAGTTATTACATGTAAAAATGATAGAAGATTTGGAATTAAAACTACAAAAAAACTAGAACAAAATTATAAAGACATAGAAAATAGGAAAGAAAATATAAGAACATCAAATAGTCAAACCAGAAAGTCCAGTATTCAGTGGAGGCTACAGAAAGAAAGAGAAAATGCGGAATGATGAAGAAGAGAGAGTTGTCAAAGTAATAATAAAGTAAAATGTTCCAGAACTGAGGGTCATAGGTTTCGAGGGTCTCAAGTACCATTCACATGGCACCCTTTCCTAAGAGGTGATTGTAGTATGTTCCTGTTCAAAGTAGAGTAGTAAAACAAATGGAGGAAGATATGGTGACTATTAAAAATAAGTATTATTAGTTTTAGGACCAATTAAAAATCTAAAAAGAAGGGAAATGTATTTATCCTACGATACATGCTTTGGTTCTGAATATAGTTTTAGTATTGTAAATACTTTACACTGTTGTCAAACTCATCTTTCAAAGAAAATTCCATACTCAAAAAACTTTATCAGGTATATTTTTTGTTTTGGGATGAAAGCTGAACACATCAAAATGATTTTTTAAGACGTTTAAAATTGTAGAAATTCATGGTTCATCTCACTATTCTTATTTCACCATCCAGAGACTTCACTTTATGAGGAATCCGTTACAACTTGGAAAAATCACCATGGTTTATCAGACTCTTTGCCTTGCTTTTGCTGGTCCCTCTGTCTGAAATGTCTCCTTACTTTCTTGAATGTCATCTGTGTATGTGTCAAAACCAAGGCAAACACCATCTCCCCCAGAAGATGTTTACTCTCAGTCCCACCTGGCCTGATGTGGGCAGGTGCTCCTCCCTGTGCTCCCTTATTACTTGTGCTGGCCTCTTTCATGAATCAACACTTTCACTGGATGTTGGTTTACTTTTCTTCTTCTTCCAAAAGAGTGTTCCTTCTGGAAAGTCAGAGTCACGCTGTATTCATGGATATATCCTTAGTTCTTAGCATAATATTTAAGCTTCTGGAAGTTTCTTATTTAATCTTTAAAACAACCTTAAGACCTGAGACTTATTTCTCAAATAAAGTACCTCAGAGAGAATAAATGACTTGCATGATGTCTAATCTTTTGTAAACGGGAAAGCCAGATTCAAACCCAGGCCTTTGGGACCCTAAAGTTTTGCTTACACACTACTAGAACACACTAAATGCTTGACTAATGAGGCTTTCCCAAAGCAATCTGGGGTTGAGATACCTCAGGCCCGATATGACAGTGACCAGCTATATGGTCTTCAGCAAATTAAATTTAATCTCTTGTGTAAATCTCCTCCCTGGGTCTAAGGGGTGCATTTCTCAGCAGAATCTCACCCATCTCATCAGTGGCATGCTGCGTGAGCTAATGGGTGTGGAAGTTCTGTGAAATGTCCAAAGAATATAGATATGAGGTGGTGGGTTATAATAACAACTTACTCTATATTTGACCACAAATTTTCTTAAAAATATGGGCTTTCATGATTACGTTATTTTACATAACCCATACTTTACTTCTTTATTTTATTTTATTTTTTTTTGAGGTGGAGTCACTCTCTCACCTAGGCTGGAGTGCAGTGGCACACTCATGGTCACCTCAGCTTTGACCTAGTAGGCTCCAGGGATCCTTCTGCCTTAGCCTTCCAATAGCTGGAACTACAGGCATGCGCTACCACTCTCGGCTAATTTTTTACTTATGTATTTTAGAGATGAGGTCTTGCCAAGTTGCCCAGGCTGGACTTCAACCCACGGACTCGGGCAATCCATTCACCTCAGCCTCCCAAAGTGCTGGGATTACCGGCTGAGCTACCAGCCCGGCCTACTTTACCTCTTGCTACATCTGCTTCTAGTGTGTGTCACACTGAAACTGCGTAAGATAACATTATGTTTGTGTATTATTATTACTTGACAGTTTTCATAAAAATAAAGGTCAATATTAACACTATTAAAGCTATTTAAATTATATCTTCATCCTCAACATTGCACAGAATAAGTGGAGAAAATTACTGCTAGAAAACGGCAAAAAGTAAAATTATTCAGGCAAGATGTTTTATTTGAAAACTTCTAACCAAGAATCTTTAATAGGTGGGAACTGAAAAAAATATTGTTATGACAGTGTTTAATATGGAGAAATATGTTGAAGTGTAGAGAAAAGTCACTTTTAAAAGACAATTTGACACAATATAGTTAAAAAGATTTATTTTCATTGAAAAGTAGAATTCTATCTATATTATAACTCCACATCCTATTACTTCCATTTGATGCTGAAAAATGGAAAAAGATAACTCATATCTAAAAAAACATTGATTCCAATGCATTTTCATTCAAATAAACAGTCCTTACTCAACAATGAAATTTATATAAAAAAGAATCATATTTTTCTCCTTTTATTTATACATCACAATCAGACAAGCCATAGCACTATCTAAACAACTGTATGTATTAACAAACAAACATAGATCAATAGCTATAATTTGACACACATGCACCGTTCTCTATGAAAACATCAATAGTCTAAAAGCTGAGTGGGCATAGCTGGAAAAAATATGCTTTACAGACACAATGTTGGCAGAAGATTAAATAACCAGATGTCAGGGAGAAAAAAAATTCAATGAAACTGAATGCATATTGGAAATGTACAGGTATTCTGTAGCGCTAAACTGTTCAGGATTAATAATAAGAAAATTATCTTCCACCTGCAGTCATTCAATTACTGTGTGTGCAAATATTTTGAATTGGATGTTTTCTATTCAAATATATTATTATCTACATAAGGAGTCCTTTTGGGAGTCAAGGCAGAACTAGGATATGAGTTGCACAATGCAGTCCAATCTGAAAACAATATCTTAAGTTGCTATAGAACCTTTCATAAGTGAAACCACAGATGACTCGTGTCATTCAAATCTATAGCACTGTGATGGAGCAATGAAAAAGGAATATATAACTTAGTAATGGGCTCCGGCAGCTGGGAGAAGCCTAGTTTATGTAGAGCATTTGATTGAAAATAGATGAAATTCAAGAGTGTGTCAACTCAGCCAGCACCTACACAAACCAAAAAGCAAATAAGCTATTTGCCATTTATTATAAGGCAATGTGAATGCGGATAGGGCAGTGCACCAGGGACATAGGCCATATAATATTTTTATCATTTTCCAATGTTATTATATGAAATAATTCATTCTAATTGCACACAATAGAAGACAGTATGTCTCCTGTGACTAATATTTTTAAAGCGTGACTCTTGGCTTCCTAACATATGTTCATTGTCAGTAATGTCCACAGCAGAAACAACTGCCAATTTGTCTTAGAAAACTTTTAATTTACTTCTTTAAAAATTTCTGTATTGTAAGTCTCCAAGCATTGTCTCACATACATCCATAGTTCTATGATTTCTGAAATTGCTTGGAGTGCAATCTCATTGTTTCTGTAAACTTCGTACACAGAGGAAGAGAACAAAGTACATTAAACCGATTCACTTGTGTATGTAAATGTTACACGTCAGATTCTGTCTAGAAAACAAGAGAATGAAGAGAGGAAATGGGCTGTGGGATAAGGTTTAATATGGGATGAAATTACAGAAATAGAAGAGGAGACAAAATAGAGAAGTTATCTTCCCAGAGGTTATCAACCCAGAGAAAAACAAAACCTGTCATTTAGAACAGATATTAAGACAAATACAAAGACTTCTGACCAGAACACAAAAATTGGGGTGGATGACCAGAAATATATCAGGCAAAAGGCTAAGTGATAAATCACAGATTTAACAGTGGAGATGGAGACCAAAAAAAAAAAAAAAAAAAAATCCGAAGGCAGACACTATTGGGATAAGGATTATGTAAAAGAGGAATATAAAAATTAGTTTACATAGAAAGTTACCCACATATGCATGTTCACTTTTCATAAAGAATATAATGAGCAAATGACTGAAAATAGATAGATAGGTAAACAGACAGAAACAAATAATCACTTTACATAAATCAATAAGAAACAAAAGCCTATCAAAAAAATTAATTGACAAAGGTCAGGACCAAACAAAAAACAATCCAATAATATATAATAATACTCAACCTCACAAGTAAGGAAGGAAATACTAAATAAACTAAGCTGATATTTAATTCATCAAACTGGTTAATATTAAAACAATTTAAAAACATACTCATAGCACCACAACAAGACTGGGATGATACAGACACTTTTTCTGTCAGTATGATGCTTTAGAACTTCTTAGTAGAAAAAGTCTAAGAATTTTGCATTTCTATTAACCATTTCAAGAAAGTTGTTTTACATAAATAAATGCAGTCCTATATAAATGTTCACCACAAGTTTAATTTCAACATATGCATATAAACATAACTAACATATAAAACATTCATACATAGTTATCAGGGCATTTATTTTTCTTTTTCTTTTCTTTTTTTTTTGAAAGCAAGATTTATTGAGAGGTCAGAAAAGTTCCCACAGTGAAAGGGTACCCAAGGGGGATGCCCAGTACACTTCTAAAATGAGATTTAGGTTTCTGTTCAAGGAATTGGTGCACTGACATCTGCTCCCTGCCCTCTTCACCCTCTGTCAAGTTCATGAGAACATGGAGAAATAGAAAATTGGAGAATATGATTTGTTTCCCTAACCCAGCCCCATGGACCAGGTCTGAGTGCCAGGGGAAAGTAGACTTCAAAGAAAGCTCAAAACCTTAATTTGAAAAGGATTTTGTGAGATCCTGTCTGTAAGTTACATGACTTTAAATCCCCAGAGAAAAAGTTCAGTAAGTACACAGAGGGGATATGAGGATTGGGTGTAATATAGTAGTACTTGTGAATGCTTGAGTTTTTAGAAATGTGGAGGGATTCTGGAGAAAGGCAGGAAAGAGAGGCCATGTTGGTAATGAAGGGTTGGTATCAGGGGCAGTAAGAAGGTATTACCCCCAAGGGTCCTGGCAGAAACAAATATCACAGGAGGTTGACATAAAAGCATGAAATAACTTTTCAGGTGAATGTGCATGACCCACTTGAGGATCCAGAGACAACTGGGGAGACTCTTGAAAATGATGGTTAAAAAAATAGTAAAAATTAGCAAAGAAATTCTCTTACACCTACTCCCAAATAAGGGGAATAACCAAATGCCATACATTTCCCAAGCTGAACTCAGGAGATAAATAGATTTTACAACAGCACAGAAGTAGCAATTTTGAAAATACTCAAGAATGTTCTCAAAGATGAGACTCATACATATACCCAAAGTTATCCATGGCTGGAGGCAACTGCATTGCCCATTAATCCCAACCAGCACTTTCCTTTCTCCTTTCCCAAAGAGCCCAAGATAGACTCATCACCGGGCCAGATAAGCAAGCATTTTATCACAATATGGTCCTGCCAACTCCTGCCTGGCTCCAAGATGAAAGAGTTATCATATTCTTTGTGCAACTGTCTGTGTTTCAAGGAAAGTTGAATCTGTTATTCTTTGCTTTGTCACTTGGCTGAGCCTTGACACCTTTTACCTTGACTTTTCAGCTAGTCCATTCTTCATCTTCCTGGTGAGATCTCTTTGTTTTATTTACTGGTACAACTATGTGTTGTTTACAAGGCAAGTTGGAGTCAAGTGCAAATAGAAACACACAGCTTCTGTAAAGTCAGATAAAAGCAAAGTCACATTTAAATGTAGCTCTATAGCTTAATGCATACCTAATTAAATAAATTTTCTTATAATTGTTACTTACTTATGTAAAAGTATATATAAACCAAGTCTTTATAATAATGTTCTTTTCTTCTTTCTAACACTGTCTTACAGATAATTAATCCAAAGCAGAAAGAAGTTAAGTAACTACACTTAAGTCACAAGGCAAAGAAAATGATTTATATATTACCCTTCACTGCAGCAAATCTCCTTTTACATGTTTTAACAGTTTTAATACCCCCTCTTTATCCCACAGTTTCATAAAATATCATGTACATTCCAGCAATGGCACCATATGTTATACTAGTTTTTTTCAATCACAATGTTTAAATGCTTAATCAACTTGAATATAGTTTTTGAAGTTTATGGGAACTAGAAATACATTTACTGAGTTAAATGTACACTTTTAGTAGTGATACACATGTGGATTTGGGTAATACTAATTGTAAAACACCTAAGTAGATATATGTTATAATTGAAAAATGTGATATGTTCTCATTCCCACAACTATCAATATTTCAAGGCCAAGTTCAAATGTAAGCACATCCAGAAAGCATTTTCTATTTGCCTAACCTGGACGTAACTATCTTCTTCCTAAGATTCTACTCACACTTTTTTGTTTATTTCTCACATGACATTTATGTGTACTGCTTATTTAAACAGGCTATGCTCTTTTATGTAGAAACTTTAGTATAAAATATGTTAGAATATCTTACATTGTCAAGCAATTTTATGTGAATGTTATACATGCTCAGTAAATATTTCTTGACTGTCTGCATAGAACCAAAACTGTAGATGAATATTTGTCATTTACGTAAAAATTCCAAATGTTTTTCTTATTCAGTGCCATAGGTTTTCTTCCTACTGATGTGACTATCTGAATGCTATAAGATTTAGTTATAGATATGTCTTTTATTAAGTTGGTTAATTTTTATTGTGTTTTTGCAATTCATCTGGGTTCTCATAAGTAGCAGGAATTAATTGCACAGAGCTCTAACCAGATTACTTAGCAAGAGACAGTAAGGGATATCTTCTTTTCAGATGACTTCACTGCACTCTAATCCAAAGGGTGTGCCGGGAAGAGAAGAAGACTTGGATCCTCTACAGTCACCTCAGAAGAGCAGTGAAAATAGAGAAGGAAGGGTTCAGAACACTGGCTCACAGCAGGATATCTTAATTTTTTTAAAGTGCCGGCATATCGTTAAGGTGGCCCACGTGGTTCAGATCATCTGCTTTCTAGGTTTCCTTGTATAATTTTAATAGTTTTGCTGTCTTTTTCTTTTTGATATGTATACTCAGCCACTTGTTGCAATCATATTTTATTGTCCTTTTCTCTAGCATCATCTTTCCGCTTAGATCCTCTTGGTGGAAATAACATCATCAAGCTTTTTAATGAACAAAATATGAGTAAACAAGGACCCTGAAACTTGAAGTGAAGATATATGGACTTCTCACTTGAGAGAAGTGGTACATTTATTTCATGAAGTTTGCATCACACAAAGTTCGGCTTTTGTGACATCCTCTGTCCCATGCTAGACCAATATTCTGCCCTCAATGCTTCTCCTACACCTGATATTCTTAGCGCCTCCACTGAGCTTTTTGTTTAGTAGTACAAATGAGCATCTGCTAGTGTGCACCTCAGACTTGGACATATTTTCTGCCCTTCACACTATTTATAATGCCCTTGCCCCTGCATCTCAGCCCTTTTGCATCCCTGGCCAACAGTGATGATGAACACATTTCTGTAAATAACGCTGATATTACTAATGCAATGTCACATAAAATACTTTGAAAAGTCTTCAAATCATTCATATACATAAGAATGGGGTTCAGAGAAAATCATCTTGGGTAATGAGTTCATTCTTTTTGTCCCTCAGTGCCTATCTCTGCCACTCATCTGCGGACCTGACTTGGTGTGGATAGAATGAAGGGGGAACTAATACTCAGTCATAGTCTCAGTGAGCCAGCAGAGAAGCTGTGTGTTCATGCAATGACATGTGCACAATCTTTGTATGTACAAAAGAAATAAACTCACCTGTTTACTATTTTTCTGAACAACGTTTAAAAAGTTGTAACGTTATACATTTGTCCTGTCAGTTAGTGATTGTCCTGCCCCTCCTGAGGTAGTGCAGGTACCCACCCTGCATTCCTTAGCACAAACTGCTATTCATGCATTCTTGGTTCACTAATTTTTAAATGAATCGTGACTTCTCGGTGGCTCAGCCTGTAATCCCGCGCCTTGGGAGACTGAGGTGATTGGATTGCCTGAGCCCGCGGATTCGAGACTCGCCTGGGCAACTTGGCGAGCCCTCATCTCTACAATAAATCAAAAAAATTAGCTGGGCCTGGTGGCGCGCACCTGTAGTTCCAGCTACTTGGAAGGCTGAAGCGGAAGGATCGCTGGAGCCCAGCAGGTCGAGGCTGCGGTGGCCGAGAGCGGCCACTACACTCCAGTCTGGGTGACAGAGTGAGACTCCAACACACACACACACACACACACACACACACACACACACACACACACACACACAAATCGTGACTTCTAAATTGTGTCTGTTTAGAATTCCATGTGTCTCACTTTCATTTGCATGCATTGGCTCCTGGATTTTTAGTTGAAAGGAGCTTATCAGCCATTTAGCTCAACTTTTTCCTTTTAAAAACTAAAAGAGCAGACAAAATAAATTTTTTCTGAGATTACTTGATAATCAAATAACCAAATCACATTCAAAACTAGTGGATACCGTGCTGGATCCAGTACAATTACATAGTGTCATTATCTTTTGAAGTAGTCTATCCAAATTAGTTGCCTTTAATGACTCCACATTACCTCAAATATTTAAATCACTTTCTGCATCTCATTCTTCTAAACTTTACAGGTTATTGCAAATATTAATGGAAAAGAATTTCAAACTTGGGTACCAACTTGTTCAAAGGCAAGAGGATTTACATATTCAAGTTGGTTTTGATAGCCTGGCATGCCTCCAGCTCACAGCAAACTCACAGATAAGGAAGATCTTTATTCTGGATGCTACATTTATCAGGGTGGCATCTAATTCATTAGAGATGTTTTCTTCAAATTTCGCCCTGCTAAAATAATTCATAATGATATCAAGGTCAGGGCAAGCTAACGGTATTTGTTTTGTAGATACCAGTCATGCAAGATAAACCTCCTAGGAGACTATTACAAGCCATCAACAAAACACTTACTAAGGATGTACATTTTTATTATTTCTGTACATCTTTACCTTATATGTCTCATAGCAATGTCTGCCCATTCATAACCAATACTTCCTAATTCAGTCCTGGTACATACTTCATCAAAGAGCATTTACTATAATTTAGAAATATTTAGAGCTTATATTACCTAGGAATTTGTATAGTTAGAAAATTAATGCTTCCTCCATTAAACAACTACGAGATGTTTGAATCAATGATTTTTTTCCTTATTTTACTTTATTTTTTAACTGACAAAAATTGCATATATTTGTGATGTATGACATGATGTTTAAAAATATACATACATTGTAAAGTGGCTAAATAAAGTTAATTAACATTTGCATGATCTCATATACTTATTTGTGGTGAGAACACTTAAAATCTACTCTCAAGACGATGTTCAAGTATACAATATATCATTATTAACAATAGTTACCATGTTGTACCATAGATCTGTTGAATTTACTTCTCCTGTACAAGGGAAATGTTGTTATTTGACCAACATCTTCCCAACTGCTGCTCATACCCTTCCCAGCCTCTGGTAACCACTATTTCACGCTCTCTGTTTTGATGTATTCAACTTTTTTTTTAGATTCCACATATAGATAATGTGTGATATTTTTCTTTCTTCACCTGGTTTATTCTACTAATATAATGTTCAGGTTCATCCTTGTTGCTGCAAATGACAGGATTTCTTTTTCTACAAAAAAAAGCAAAATAAATTGTGTGTGCATGTGTGCACATACAGTGGACCATTGAGCAACATAAATCAATAAAGTGCATGGAGCTTTCATCTCCTATGACAACAATTTCTTCTGGAATACCTCCTGAAGAACCTGTCTGAGACTCCTTTACAGTTCACTTTTTTTTTTTTAGTAAGCAGAAGGAGTACACTCTAAAATAATGATAAAAAGTAAAGTACAGTAACTACATAAACCAGTAGCATAGCCATTTATTATCATTATCAAGCATTATATATATAGTTGTATGTGCTATAATTCTAAAAGGTCTGCCAATTAGGTTCTCAAGCCATCTTAGAAAAAGTGCTACATACCTCATTGCTGAATATCACTACGGTCACCTTCAAAGTTCTCCCCTTGGGAAGTTATGACAGATGCCAGAGCCCAGTCCACCTGTCAAAGCAATTTTGGAACTCTTTCTCTGAAATGGTCATCAGAGCTGTCGCTGTATTACACTTGATATCCTGAATATCATCAAATGTCTTCCTTTCACTATTTGCTTTATCTTTAGGTAAAGAAAAAAGTCATTGGGGGACAGATCAGCTGAGTAAGGAGGGTGTTCCAATATAATTATTTGTACGGTGCTGCCAATGTAAGCATATGGTGGCAAGTTCATGACCTTAATTGTCAGATCTTCAACAAATAATGTGAACAGTTCTCATGGCCATACCAGAAAAGGAATTCAAAAATTGCCTTGTTGGGTGGACTAGGTACTGACATCAGTGGATGATTTCCTAAGGGGAGTAGTTTAAAGGTGACCATAGTGATATTCAGCAATGAGTTATGTAGCAATTTTTCTAGGATGGTTCACAAACCTAATTGTCAGACCTCATATATGACTGGTGAGACAGTAGATTTGCTTATACCAGCATCCTCACAAACATGTGAGTAACGCATTGTTCTGTGAGTTAGGAGGGCTACATCACAAGATGAGGTGAATTTTCAGTTCCTTTATAATTGTATGTGTTCATCATCATTGTATATACAGTTCCTCACTGACTGAAATGTAGTTATGAGGCACATGACTGAATTGGTACTATTAATAGATTCAGGCATCTACTAAGAATCTTGAACTGTTTCCCCTATGAATAAGGTAGAACTACTGTACTTATTTTTCCCATAATGGTTGTACTAATTTACATTCCCACTAAGAATGTACAAGTCTTGGCCAAGCTGAGTGGCTCAGCCTGTAACCCCAGCACTTTGGGAGGCTGAAGCAAGTGTATTGTCTGAGCCTGCAGGTTTGTGACTAGCCCAGGCACCTTGGTGAGGCCTCATCTCTACGACAGATAAAAAATTTGCCAGGTGTGGTAGCGCATCTGTAGTTCCAGATACTTGGGAGACTGAGGAGGAAGGATCAACTGAGCTCAGCAGGTCGACACTGGGGTGGCTATGAGTGTGCCACAGCACTCCAGTCTGGGCAACAGATTGAGACTTCAACTCAAAAAAAAAAAAAAGAATGTACAAGTCTTTTAAATAAACCCACATGCCAAAGTATCTACTGTTATCAGTTTCTTACATGCCATTCTAGAAAATTCTATGAATATCCTAGGCTTTATATCCTCTTCTAAGAGTACTGATGAAGAGTCAAATATCTTAAAAAGGATCTCATCACATATATGGTATTCAACAAATACATTTATTAACTTAAAAAATATTATTCCAGTGCTTGTTAGATTCCCTGAATCCAAGAGTGACTAAAACTGTGGCGGTTACTGTATTGACCCTTAGGTTTTAGTCATACATATCTACGTACAGCTCAGCTGTTACTGAGCTTAAGGAGTTAACACTTCTGGGGAATTAAAGATAAATGATGCTGTGGAGAGCATCAGATCCTGAAAAAGGAAGCTGAGCTCTAGCATTTTACACCTTGCAAAGACAAATGCTTTGCAATGTGTATTAAAAGCACTCTTTGCGATCAAAAGATTTGGCAAGTCACCCAGAATTCTTAAATTTCCCACCATGGCAGAAATCTCATTATGTATAACCTTTTAAATGGGAGCAGAGAAACATTTTCAACTTGATTCTCATTGAGCACAACCTCTACCTAGAAGAGCAATCCAAATGGAGACAAAATGTGTATTATTTTTGCATTAGACATGTACTCCTGAACACAAGGTTCCACTGTCCCTTTTTATTCAACAGCCAGTTGTTTCTTCTCTCTCTCTCTCTCTCTCTCTCTCTCTCTCTCTCTCTCTCTCACACACACACACACAGACACACACACACACACACACACACACACACACACACATCCTGAATGCCCCTTATACACAAGGTTTATGCTTTTTTAAGCATGGCCCCAGGACAAGTGCCACCACTCAGTCTAACCACATTGGATATTGTAAATTTCAGTTCTTGTCTCCTTGGGGTCCTGTAGAGCAAATGAACTTAAAATCATATATGGCCAACATAGGGGTATTTTGTGGCAATTTTTTTTGGGGGTCATCTGTGAATTCATCTTGTCTGCCACCCTAGATTATTTCTTCTGCTCATATTAGTGCTCATGCTTTTAAGGACTTCTATCCTAATGTTGGAGCTGGCCTCCCTGCCATTGCATTCACTGTAACAGTCTTGAAAACTACTTTCAGATGAATGATCCTCTAAGAGCTTTGTCAAATATGCCATTGCTTGTGCAAAAATCTGCATCATTTTCCTTCAAACTGGTTTCAAACATGCGTCTGTGGTTTTGCATTCCCTCCTTCATGTAACTTCATTTCATTCAAACACTCTTCTCATACACTCCTTTACACACACATCTCTACTCCTTGCATATGGAAATCTCACATCACCCTTCCTTTCCACCTATTTATACTCTGTTAATTTTCAAGAACACAAATCAAAATCAAACTTTATCACTACTGTGACTACCCCATGCTTTTGTCTAAACCAGTTTTTCTCAGAATCATTTCCGGGACAAGTAGAATGTTAAAAGAGAAGGCGAGATGAGAAGAGAGGTGCTGACATAATGTTGAAACTTTTTATTTTGCTTTTGTGATAGGAACAAAAAGACTTTTTAATACTTAGAGAACAACTCGGATTAGAGGGCAGTCTTTAAATCAGGAGCATTTAACTTTCTATATAATATAATTTATATTGTTTATAGTTTTTCTAATTTTGCTCTGGACTGATAAATGTTCTCACAGCTTCCTGCATTGATCTTCAAAGTACAATTTTGGAACCAGTGTCTTAACTAATTGTACATATAGTCCTGATTAAGCAGAGATGACTTCTGAGTGAACCAAGAGATATTCAGATATCATGCCTCTGCAGGATTCCAAAATCTTTCAGTATAGAAAATTGAGGTGAAAAATTCCCATTTCCAGACATCTATGGGACAAGAAGAAAGATCCCAGTTTCCAGAGCTGACTGTGTAGGAAAGTTTAGTTCCTTGTGCAAGTAAGGAGAGGAGGCCTCTTTCCCCACTGAGACACACATCATATTTTGTCAACTGTTTCCAGTCAGGAGTCTTTCTCTAGTCTTCTTATCACATCACAATTCCTAATATAGGGTCTGACATGTTTGTTATTTTTAATAATAATAATGTTCACAGATGGATATCTAATTCTAATTTTATATTTCTGAAAAACGGATCTGAAAAATAAAAATGAATTATTCTGTTCCTTCTTAGGATAGTAAATCTAAGAAAATTTTTTAAAAAAGAAAATGCCAAATCATTCAGTAATTATGTAAAATCTGGCAAAATGAAGTTTAAATCATAAATGTGTGGTTCTATCTTTTACACATTCCTTTGTCTGGGTGCTATACATTTGCTATCCAAATAACAGTTTAAAAATTTCATTAGAGAAGCATAATTATGATCATTTTACAGACAAAGAAATAAAAATCAAAATGTTCAAATGGATAAGACCATACAATATGATGTAGAACACGAGTTATTTAGTTCTTTTACTGCAAAAAGAATAAAAACAACTGAAGAAATCAAACTCCTACTTGTGTACCTAGCACTCTGCATGTGAGTTCATCTTTTTCGGCACAGACCCACATGCACAAATACTATTTCCCCTAATATATATAATGCTAGTCATCTTCACATCTTAAACTCCTGTGATGATTCAATAAAGAAAGGTAATCAGAGAGATGTTTTTGCTTGTTGGTTGTTTTCTTAGATAGATGTTGGATTTATTATGTGAACAAAGGATTACAGATTTCCTAGACTGGTTAGTTTTAGAATTATTCACTTCATTCAGCATATTCTTATTAAGTATGTATATTTACTAGATAGTAAACAATATAAAGTGTCAGAAAGTCAGTGGTGGAATAAAAGGAAAAGTACCTGTCCTCATAAAGCTGATGGTCAAGAATGGCTAGACAATGAGTTAGCAAAACATTTCCTGGTAAAGACACAGATAACAAATATTTATGTCTTTGTGTGCCATATGCTCTCTGTCACAACTACTCAACTCTGAGCAGTCTTAGACAATGTGGAAAAGAATGAAAATGGCTGGGTTCTCTTAGAAAGGTAGCTATGAACATTGAAATTTAATTTCATATAATGTTCATATGTCACAAAGTATTATTTTCTTTTGGCTGTTTTCAACCATTTGAAAAAGTAGAAAGCAAGGGAACTTTTTCAGCGTAATAAAATGTGTCATGAAAAACCCACAGTTAATATCAACCTTAACTGTGAGAAAGGAAGAGATTTTCCATTAAGGTCATGAAAAAGACAATAATGCATATTTCACCACTGTTATTAAAAATTGCACTGAAAGTTCTAATCAGAGAAATTAGGCAACATAAGCAAATAAAAAGCATCAAAATTGGAAATGAAGAAGAAAAACTATCTCTATTTCCAGATACCATGATTCTATATAGAGAATACCAAATAATACACACACACAATGCTACTAGATCAAATTAAAAAATTCAACAAAGCTACAAGATATATCAGCTCAATAAAATCAGTTATGTTTATATATACGACAAATAAGCAATATGAAAATAAATTTAAGAAAACAATTCTATTTATAATAGTAACCAAAATAATGAAATAACAAAGAATAAATTCAACAAAGGAAGTGAATACCTTGTACAATGAATGCAAGCTACAGAATTGACAGACAATGAAAACTGCTGATATCAATTAAAAAGAATCTAAATCAGTGGAAAGTTATCCTGTGTTCACAAATTGAAAGACTTAATATTAAAATAACAAAACTACTCAAAACAATCTATAGAGTCAATGAAATTCCTATCAAAATCCCAATGTTCTTTTTCCCAGAATTGGAAAATACTGTTTACGAATACACACAGAATTGCAAGTATACTTGAATATCCATAACAATTTTTTTTTTATAGAACACAGAGTTGGAAGATTCACATTTCCTACTTACAAAACATACTACAAAACTACAGTAATCTAAAATATGTGGTCTGTCTTTACAACTGACATATGTACTTGACCAATGAAATAGAATTGGACATCCAGACATAATCTCCTATGTTTATATCCAATTAATATTTGACAAGAGTGCCAAAATTATACAATAAGGAAAGAATAGACTTTTCAACAAATGGTGCTGGGATAAATAAATGTCTATCTGAAAAATAGTAAAATTGGACCCCTACCTCACACCATTTACTGAAATTAACTAAATATGGAACAACAACCTACAAATAATAGGCAAAATTATAAGCCTCTTAGAAGAAAAATAGTTTAAAATTTTGATGACCTTGAATTTGACATGGATTCTTAGATATGACATCAAAATATAAAATAGATAAATTGAACTCAATAAAACTTTAAAACTTTTGCAAATCAAGGGACATTATTTAAAAAGTAAAAGATAATTTACAGAATTAAAGAAAATGTTTGTAAGTCATATATCTGATAAATGTGTAATATCCAGAATATTATAAGAACTTGTAAAAGTCAACAACTAAAATGACAAACAACCAAATTAAAAACAGACAAACAACTTTTGCAGAGAGTGGTGACTCATGCCTTTAATCCCAATACTATGGTAGACTGAGTCAGTAGAAACACTTGGGCCCAGGAGTTCAAGATCAGCCTGGGCAACATAGCAAGACCCTTTCTGTATTAATAAAAAAAAATCCAGGTGTGTTGATACACACCTTTAGTTGCAGGTACTCAGTAATTTGAGGAAGGAAGACTGTTTGAGGTCAGGTGTTTGAAGCTATGGTAAGCTATGATGTCTGTATATAGATGCTCCTCAATTATACTAGGTTATGTGCCAATAAATCCATCATAGATTGAAAATATAATTTGTCAAAAACAAATTAAATACACCATATCTATCAAACACCATAGCTTAGTCTAGCGTACTTTAAACATACTCAGAACTTTTACATTACTCTATCAAAATGTAATTGGGGAAAATTATCTAACATAAAGCCTATCTATCTATCTATCTATCTATCTATCATCTATCTACCTACCTATATATCTATCTATAGTTTTGAATATCCTGTGTCATTTATTGAATATCGTACTGAAAGTGAAAAACAGAATGGTTATATGGGTAATTGAAGCAAGGTTTCTACTCAATGCATATCATTTTCACATCATTATAAAATAAAAAAAACTGTAAGTCAAACAATTGTGTTGAGAACATCTGTACAAAGAGCCAAAAAGCACATGAAAAAATCCCACTATAATTTTTCATCTGAAAATGCAAATCAAAACAACAATGAGTTATCACTTCATACCCTCTAAAGTGACTATAATTATATTAATCTTAAAAAAAAAAAGGTGAAGAGAATGTGGAGACTGGAACTGATGTACTTTGCTGATAGAAATGTAATATGGTTTAGTTGCTGTGGAAAACAGTTTGGAAAATCTCAAAGCATTAAATGTTTAATGCTCATAAAAACTTATGCTATGGTTTGAATGTTGCTCCAAAATTCATTTGTTGAAAACTTAATTTGCAGTGCAGCAATGTTGAGAAATGGGACTTTTAAGAAGTGATGAGAGGTGAATAAATTAATGTTATCATTGTGAAAATGGGTTTGTTATAAAAGTGAGTTGAGCTCCTTCTTATGCTATGTCCTCTCTCACCCTCTCACCTTCTACTATGGAACGACACAGCAGGATACTGGAATCTTGATATCGAACATCACAACCTCCAGAACTGTGAGGAATTTTTAAAAATAAATTACCTAGTCTATGGTGTTCTGTTACACCAACAGAAAGCAGACTAAGACACTGAAATTGTACACCTAAGTATTCATCTAAAGGAATTTATAACAGATGTTCAAGAAAGTTCATATACATGTATAGTCATAGTGGCACTATTCACAACAACCAAAAGGTAGAAACAGGTCAAACATCCATGAAAATACTAATAAATAAACATATTGTGGCTTATGCATACTGTGGACTATTATCAAACAATAAAAAGGAAGAAAGTACTGACATGCAACAATGTTGATGAACCTCCAAAACATTATACTAGGTGAATGAAGCCAGATATAGCAGATCATATTACATATAATTCCATTCATATGAAATTTTCAGAAGAGAAAAATCCATAGGGCCAGAATGCAGATGGGTGGTTGCCAGGGACTATGGGTTTAGGAGAATGGGGAGAAATAGCTAAATTAATGGGTAAAAGGTCTTATTTTGAAGAGATGAAAATGTTTGGAACAAGGTAGACATAGCAATTGCCCATGATTGTGAATTTACCAAATGCCACTAAATCCTCCAATTAAAAATGATTAATTTTACATTATGTGAATATCACTTCAATAGTTTTTAAAAGTGCTGTTCCTTGATCAGTTTCAGTGAGTCTTAAATTTTGCTATATGTTAAAGTTTTCTTTTTTAAAAATTTTAAAATTGTGGGGTACATTCAGGGTTAGATATACAAATATTCATTGTTCAGGTTCCTTGTTAATGACATGTGCCCCTTTTTTCCCCAGAAGATTCCCACTACTGCCAATCCCACCTCCCCACCCCACCCCCTGCAGTTTCCCACTACTGTCAATCCTTTTCTTATAGTATTATGATAGTTGCTCAAGGTCCACTTATGAGTGAGAACGTGTGATACTCAGTTCTTTTTTTCTGTGAAGGATCACTCAGTATTATAGACACTTAAATCCATCCAGGTTGCTGTGAAGTTCATGATTTTGTTCTTTATGACTGCATAATATTCCATTGTGCATATGTACCACATTTTTTTATCCAGTCCTCTTTTGATGGGCAGCACAGTTGGTTCCATGTTCTTGCTATTGTTAATAATGCTGCGATAAACATACGTGTGCAGGTATCTGTTTAATAGAGTGATTTGAGTTCTTCTGGGTATATTACCAGTAGAGGGATTGCGGGGTCATATGAAAGGTCGATTTTTGAACTTTTAGGACTTACTACACTGATTTCCACAGAGGCTGTACTAGTTTACACTCCAACCAAAGGTGTAGAAGTGTTCCCTTTTCACCACATCCTCTCCAGCATCTGTTATTTTTTGTTATTGATGTTGGCCATTCTGACTGGAGTTAGGTGTTATCTCAGTGTAGTTTTAATTTGCGTCTCCTTGATGACTAGTGAGGCTGAACTTTTTTTCATGTATCTATTGGCTACTCATATGTCTTCTTTTGAGAACTGTCTATTCACATCTTTTGCCCACTTTGTAATGGGGCTGTTTATTTTTTTCTTTTCAGCACACTTGTGTTCCTTGTAGATCCTTGATGTTAGGGCCTTGTCAGACATGGAGTTGGCAAATATTTTTTCCAGTCTTTGGGCTGTCTCCCTGCTCTCTTGATGATTTCTTTGACTTTATGGAAGCTTGTCAGTTTAATCAGGTCCCACTTGTCTGTCTTATTTCTTATGGCATAGGCACTTGGGGTTTTTATCAGGAAATTGGTTGCCAGTTCCAACTTCCATAAGAATCTCCTGCATTTTCTAAGGTTCTTACAGTTTGAGGTTTTACGTTTAGGTCTCCTATACATTTAGAGTTAATTTTTGTGTATGGTGTTCAGTTGGGGTCCTGTTTCAATCTTCTGCCTGTGGTCAGCCAGTTTTCCCAGCACCATTTACTGAACAGGTTCTCCTCTATCCAGTAGTGGGTGGTAGAGGCTTTGTCAAAGATGAGTTGGTTGAGAAATTGAGGTTTTGCTTCTGGAATCTCAATTTCCTTTGGTCTATATGCCTGTTCTTGTACCAATACAAGGCTATTCTGATTATTGTAGCTTTATAATAAAGTTCAAAGTCTAGGAGTGTGATACTTCCTGCCTCCTGTTATTTTGTTTTGTTTTTTGTTTTTTGTTTTTGCTGAGGATTGTTTTGGTTATTCTTGGTCATTTATGTTTCCGTATGAATTCCTGTATTGTTGTTTCTAGGTCTGAGAAAAATGTGGCTGGTAATTTGATGGGTATTGTGTAAAATCTGTAGATTTTCTTAGGTAGAATGGACATATTAACAACAACAACAATATTGATTCTTCCAATCCATGAGCGTGAAATATTTTTTCACTTGTTTGTGACGTCTTTGATTTCTTTGAGCAGTGTTTTGTAGTTTTCATTTTAAGGGTCTTTCACATTGGTGGTTAGGAAGATTCCAAGTTATTTCATTTTTTCGTGGCTATTGTGAATATAATTGTGCTTTTTATTTGGATTTCTGTTTGTTTATTATTGGTGTAAAGAAATGCGATTGTCTTTTGCACATTTATTTTATACTCTAAGAATTTGCCAAAGTCCTTATCAGTGCAAGGATGTTTTTGACAGATTCTCTTGAGATTTCCAGATATACAACCATGTCATCTACAAAGTGAAATAACTTGACTTCCTCTTTTCCTATTTGTATACCCCTGACTGCCTTCTCTTCTCTGATTTCTCTAGCTAGGACTTCCAAAACTATATTGAACAGGAGGGATGAGAGTGGTGGGCATCCTTGTCTTGTTCTAGTTTTCAGGGGAAATGGATCCAATTTCTGTCTGTGTAGCTGTATGTTGGCTGTGCATTTCTTGTAGATGGCTCATTAATTTGAGGTACGTTCCACCTATGACTAGATGTTCAAAGGTTTTTATCAAGAAGGGGTGCTGGATTTTATCAAAAGCTGTTTATACATCTAATGATATAATCATGTGGTTTTTGTTTTGACGTCTGTTGATGTATTTAATTACATTTATAGTCTTACAAATCTTGAACCAGACTTGCATCCTAGGGATAAAGTTTACTTGGTCGTGAAGGATGATTTTTGAGATGTGTTGTTGAATCCAGTTTGTTAGTATCTTGTTGAGAATTTTAGCATCCATGTCCATCAAAGATATTGGCCTGTAGTTCTCTTTCTTTGTTGGATCTTTACCTGGCTTGGGTATCAATGTGAAGTTAGCTTCATAAAATGATTTGGGGAGAGCTCCATCTTTCTCAATCACCTGGAATACTTTCAATAGTTTTGGCACCAGTTCCTCCTTGTATGTCTTGTAAAATTCTGCTGGAGAGCCATCTGGTCCAGGGATTTTTTTGGTAGGTAGTTTTCTTG